>PVIY010004132.1:0-105787 GCA_004026745.1 Myrmecophaga tridactyla
CTCTCTCTCTCTCTCTCTCTTCTAGATCCCCCTAAGACCCAGATAGAGCTTTATAGCAGAATCTCCATTGGCCATTACCAACACACCAACATCCAGGTTGACTCACAAACTATCTCTTAAATGAGGAAATTAATCATAACAATGTCAGCAGTTGCCTGGAACTATATAGCAGCTGCCTCCATAACCAGAGCATCAAGCTTCCAATGTTCTGCTGTCCCCACCACATCCTCTGTCATGCATTGAACATACTTCTCATAGCTCCATAACCTATAAGAGCCGCATATCCATGTGGGTTTATGGCCCTTATCTTTTCTCGTGGGGGAAGAAGATGCCTAAATGTATTGTTCAATGGAATAGCTCTTATCCCATGTTTCTGGTATAGATATCACTTCTATTCCTCTGTTAACATTTTGAAACTGTCTCTATGGGTTTCATAAAACTTTAAAAATTTCTTTTTAAGCTGTTTTTATTTATTTCTATTTTTATAACTTTTTTATTGCATAATATATCATATATACAAAGCAAAGAAATAAAAAAGCAATAGTTCCCAAAGGACCCCTCAAAAAATAGTTACAGGACAGAACCCAGAGTTTGTCATGGGCTACCATATGACCCTCTCAGATTTTTCTTTCTAGCTGCTCCAGAATATTTAGGAGGCTAGAAGGAATAAATATATTTTATCATGACAATCGCCTATTTTTTTCTTTTTTGTGAAAAATAACATATATACAAAAAAGCAATAAATTTCAAAGCACAGCACCACAGTTAGTTGTAGAACATATTTCAGAGTTCATCATGGGTTACAATTCCACAATTTTAGGTTTTTACTTCTAGCTACTCTAAGATACTGGAGACTAAAAGAGATATAAATTTAATGATTCAGCAATTATATTCATTTATTAAATCCTATATTCTCTGTATAACTCTACCATTACCTTTGATCTTTCTATCCCTCTCTTTAGGGATGTTTGGGCTATGGCCATTCTAATTTTTTCATGTTGGAAGGGGCTGTCAATAATTTGGGGTAGGGAGATGGAACTATTTGATGCTCTGGAGAGGCTCTGGTCCAGGGACCTATCTGGACATTGTAGATTTCTGGAAAGTTACCCTAGTGCATGGAACCCTTGTGGAATCTTATATATGGCCCTAGGTGTTCCTTGGGATTGGCTGGAATGGTCCTGGTTGGGGGTTGACTGGTTATGATAGGTAGCAGTGTCTAACTGAAGCTTGCATAAGAGCAACCTCCAGAGTAGCCTCTCGACTCTGTATGAACTCTCTCTGCCACTGATTCTTTATTAGTTATACTTCTTTTCCCCCTTTTGGTCAGGATGGAATTGTTTATCCCATCATTCCAGTGCCAGATTCATCCCTGGGGGTCATCTCCCATGGGTTGGCCCTTATCTTTGACACACTAGAGCACTCTATGCCTGACAAAAAGTGCCCTTTAAAAAAAAACCTTGCAATAAAATCTAACATTTAAAGTTGTTACTGCAATTCTCAAAGTGTTTCAAGAGCTCCTGGAGATCTTGACTAAATGTACAGTTTCCTGGGTCCTGCCCAGTCCTGCTATTTAGAATCACTTATATGGGGCCAAGAGATTTCCATCTATAGTAAGGTGCTCTATGTTCATTTAAAGAAAATGATCTCAACTTTTTGGCCATCCTTATTATACTTCACAAACTATGTGACTGTAATTTAAAGACATTGAGGAGCACATACTAGATAAACTGGACATCATTCTATGCTTTCTGTTTCTTCAACACAAGCCATGTGGTCCTGCCTCCACATCTTTCCTATTACTCTTCCACTTGGTTAGAATTTCTTTTGTTACCACCTCCAACCCTTGTCTACATTTTTGTAACGTACTTTTTAAGCAAACTTCTTAACAAGAAGGGTTGATCTCCTGCTCTCCCCTTTGAAGTTCCAAACTATCTGATATGCTCTTTTTATAAAGCAATGAGTGAAAAATGCAGAATGTCAGGATAAGATACCAGACAAATGGTGTTGTCGACAAAATCCTTTTATTCTCTATTCAATGTAATCCATTAGTCAGATATTGCCTGATATTACTGGCACTGATAGTGCAGCCCTTTTAGTCCAGAGACCTCTTTCCTGAGGTTTAAACAGAGAGAGTTGCTCCTCATTATTTGAGGAGTCCATATTTACAAATTTGTGTACTCACTAAAATTTATCTGAAACCCTGTCATGGTCAGGTTCATGTGTCAACTTGGCCAAGTGGTGGTACTTGTTTGGGCAAGTGCTGGCCTATCTTTTGCAAAGAGGACATTTCATAGAATTAAATCATGATCATGTCAGCTTCATCCACAGCTGATTCCATTTGTAATCAGCCAAGGGGAGTGTCATCACTGCAATGAGTGATGAATCTAATCACTTTTGAAGCCTTTTAAGGAGGATTCAGAAGAGACAGGCTCTCTTCCTGCTTCAGCCAGTGAGCCTCTACTGTGGAGTTTGTCCAGACCTTCCATTGGAATTGTCAGCTTCACAGCCTGCCCTGCGGATTTCAGACTCTGCATTCCCATGGCTATGTGAGAAACTTTTATAAATTTTATATTTGTGAGTGTTTCCTGTTGATTTTGTTTCTCTAGAGAACCCTAACTAATACAAACCCTAAAATCAATACCCATGGCACTTTTGTGGTCACTCATGGACATGCATAGAGCAGCAAAAATTTTAGTTGACCTATGCACACATTCCCAACCTGAATTTGTTCTGTCTTCTTGTCTTAGCTCTTATTTTGTGAACAAGTGTCCTTTCTGCAATATATTTAATGCCACATTTTTCACATTTTTGTGCTTTTTGTTTGTGATTTCTCTGTTTGAAATGGTCCTCTAGCATAGTGCTGAGGTGCTGTCTGCTGTTCCTCAGCCCAAGAAGGCTGTGATGTGCCTTATAGTAAATACATGTTAGATAATCTTTGTTCAGGCACAAATTATAATTGTGTTACCTGTGAGTTCAACATTAATGAATCAACAATACATATTAAATAAGATCTCTTTAAACATAAACACATTTAAAACCAGGTTGTATATTTATTGACTGATGAAAATTTTGTGATGGGATGCTTGCAGGAACCTCCTCCTGTATTTCCCTTACCAATGGTTTCAATTTTCTTGGTGACTACAGGATTTACCTCCCTCGAATACAAGATTCCACTGTATGTGTGTCCCTGTGTCTCACCTGGAAGTGAGCTTCTTTCCTCTTCTATAGCCAAGGTGTGTCAGTACTGACATCCAATTACTGCTTTTCCTTGTCCTTTATTATCTGGCTCATTGACCGGTGGCCTTGCTCTATTTTCTTATAGAGATTCTACAGGGGAATGCTCATGGTACATTCTCAAAATATGATGCAAGATTTAGAGCAGAAAACCATGTATGGTTTCATTCTCTTTCTCTTTTTATGCATTATAAGAGCAGTTAGTACAAGTAGCATGGCCTAAGCCTTGTATTTCTCTGCCCTGCCTAGTAAGAATTGAAAATTTGATGCTTAAAGATAAAAGAAGCACCTTCCACAGAAAATTAGCAAAATGTCCTTTGCCCCACAACATCAGGATTGTACAAGGGTCTTGTGGCACAATCTTTCTGATCCCCTCCCCAACTGAGCAGTTGTTTTTGCTATAAAGACAGAGCCTTATATAATTCATAAAAATTGGCATCTAAATATCACACATAATTCATTTCTAACTTGTTCATTTATTCCTTCATTGATTTTTAAATATTTAACATAAATATAATTAGTGTCACTTAATTATATTTATATTAGATATATAATTTAATGCACTGTTGCTTTGATGTGCACCAGCACTCAACACCGCAGTTCTGGGTAAGACACTAACCCAAAAGCTTTAAAGAACGAGATCCTCATCACCTCCTTCAGGAAATATGAGTTCTACCTACTCATCAACTCATTTCTTTGCTCTATTTCATTCTTCCTTGCACTTTTAAGTGTTTCTCCTTTCTGTTCCCAACAGGAGAAATAGAGGCATTTCCTACTTACTTGTGCATGGAGGGCCGGCCCTGTGTCTTATTCACGCTGTTGAATATAAGGTAGGCAGACTATTCTACTCAATATATACCATGAATTTGAATTGATATTTAGGTCTCAAGAAAATGGAAAGATATGATTTACACAGTTATAAGGAAGTACATTATCTTACTATTTACTAAAGTTGAAATTCCCTTTCTGGCCTTTCTAATATCTAAACACTATCCTCACACTTATGAAAACAATTTCAAGTTTTTGAAACTCACCAGAATGCTCCTGGGTCTCTCTACAGGTCCTGGTTTTCCTACGTTTCTTGTGTTCAGATCCCTCTTCAAAATTGTATCCAAATTCACATAAAAACTGAGAATATATATTTTTGTTGTTGTTAGATGAAAAATTACTTTCTCTCATCCTACCTAACGCTATCTACAAACTTTTAAATAATCAGACAAAACATTTACAACATAAAAGTACTGAACAAATAAAATCACACATCAGAATTGTGACTTATTTTACCTTGTGTCTCGTCCCTCCTCTATGCAGAAGCTGGTGGTTGTCTTGGGCCATTGACATTTCTAAAATGATTGCATGGAGAATTTATAATCCAGTTAGCATAGTAGCAAGGAAGAAGGCCTGGGGCACTCTAGAGAACCCCACATCCTTTCAAATTCATGTGGTTCAGAGCTGCTGCTATTACACTCTCCGTGTGTGTGTGTGTGTGTGTGTGCGCGTGTGCATGTTGGTACACATACATTTAGTAATGATCTAAAGTTTTGGAATCCAAACTAAATTGTCTCTTTTAAGTAACCGATTTTTATATTATCCTGAAATTCTATTCCTCAGGTAAAACTCAGCTTTAATATATTCCATATGGGGGCAAAATTCTACTCTCACTATCACCATGATAATTAGAGAGCTCATGTATTAGTAAGTTAGAGACAGGTCACCTGTAAGAGTGCCCCAGCTCCATCCATCCCTAGAGGTGAATGGACTCAACCTCCTATAAAAATGCCCTCTTTATGAAGCACCATCTCTCCACAATTTTTTCTGCTTAATAACAACAAGGCAAGGTTCTGATTGCATGGCAACTTTACAGAGCACTAGGCTTAAAATACAACTGATTTAATAAAGAAATCCATTTCATAGTGCTTTTATTCTTTTTAAAGAAAATGATCTCAATTTTTGGCCATCCTTGTTATGCTTCACAAACTACGTGACTGTAATTTAAAGACATTCAGGGTGCTTTGCTACTCTTCTAAATTAAAGAGATCCCCCCCCAACTTTTCCTCTTTTTTCCATCTAAAAAGAAAAAGACCTTTATTGGACATCCTGATTTTTTTCAATACATTATCACAGCATTTCTTCCGGATGATGTATTGTCCTCACCCATCAAGAGCATCCAATCCCATTGGTGATATATTACTCACTGACAAATGCCAGCTGGCAAGAATAGCTTTTGTGATTCTCACCAAGGGTTACCTCATTATTTAAAATGATGGATTGCTTCTGAAGTGATAACTACTAGTTGAAGAAATAAACAGTTTATCACCTAGACTAGGCAGGCCCCCAAATCTGGCCAAGCCAACTGGAAACTGGCCCTTCATTGAATGGTCATTAAATGATCATTCCATTTCAAGAATAGAACAGGTCTTTCTTAGCCAAATAGAACCACTGTTTGCAAAAAATGCACTGAAGAAATGCAAGTCATTTTTGATTGTTGGCCCAGATTTCATTTTGAGAAAGTATAAAGCTTCCCAAAGAGAAAAATTGGGCACATGGCTTAACCCAAGAGGAAGTTGAATCTCTGTCAATGAGTTTTACATTTCATTTTATTGATTACATTTTGGTATCTCCTCATTCCCTTCCTCTTTATAATAAAGAAAATAGATCAAGGAATTTACTAACGGTTTTGACTTTAAGGCTTAACTGTGAGAGTGATCTTAAAGTCAATTTGGAGTCAGAATATAAGGAGATTTGATAATTATAATCAAGAGTATGGATTTATTAGGAGAAAAGCTTATATGGAGAATGACATGTTCAAATGCCTTAACTTCATCTGAATTGAAGGAATGGATGATTTATATTGAAGATAACATGATGAAGGCCTGAAGAAGAGTCAGTAGGGCAAAATGGAATCTAACTTACATACCCTGTTCAAAGAAATAAGAAATAAGAGAACAAGGAGGGGATGGAGAGATTAGACTAAAATTATAAATATATTGGCTAGTGATCTCATGCACCCAACACAGTGTCTAGTGGGATATAGGCATTCAATAAATATCTGTGATTATTTAGTGAAAAAGAAAAGGCTCTTCCCAGTTCCTGTCCATGAAAAAATAACAATAATAAATAAATAAATAAATAAATAAATAAAAGACTCAATATCAAGATAGATATTAGACTCTTTGAAGTCAAATTCAAAATAAGAATTAATAAAAATAGCATTTACTTATCTTCTTTAGATTTAACAAATTTTTAAATACAATTCCAAGTCCAAGTCCACTGTGTTTTGCTATAAACGCTCACAAATTCTACAACAGCTAAATGGCATGGAAGACAGGAATGAGTAACAAGAGGAAAATATTTAGAAGCAAACATTTTCCTCAGATTGTCATGTGTGTCTATAAGAAGGTACAAGATATGGTATTTACAGTTGTCATTGTCCTTGGTTTAACAAATAAGGACACTGAAATACTCAAGTGAGCAAACTAAGGTTATTCGTGAAATTGCGATTCAATTGAGACTGATCCAGTGTCTTTGTGGCCTCATTAAAAACATGGAAACACATAAAAATATCTAACTACAGCAACAGTCAAACTAAAGGTGAAATATAATGAGTAAACTTTCATGGAGTAAAATATTTGGGTACGATTTGGTAATTCTTAATCTTTAGTTATTGAGATATTTGATGCTTTCTGTCTGATCGTGGTTGGTGGTTTAAAGAGGAATCCTATTTGCTTCTGTATCACTGAAGAAAGTTCTATTTGTAATGAAGCTCTTTAAAACTTGTGACTGGATATTCAAACTCAAAAAACTGAAGGGGGTGTGCAGTTAACAGAAATTCATAACTCCAGCAAAGTACCAGTTGGTTATAAGCTTCTTGAATTCCAGCCAAATATAACTGTAGTAGGCAGGCCCCTAGCAGCAAGCAGGACCCCCTGTTCACTCAGGCCACCTCCTCTTTGGAAAGTCTCCCAGCCCCAAGAATGGTTCAAAGTGCATGTAGGCAAGATAAGAGGCCTCTGTAGGAGTCCCCTACCCCATGAATGCTCATCCACTTCTGTAAACTCAGCTTTGCAATCCTTCTGGATCTGATCACGGCATGCAGCCAATCATCTCCCTCAAGTACTGCTACTTATCATATTAGGAAAACCCTGTCCCAAACAAGCCCGTTCTGTCTATAAAATCCTGTGTCAGCCCCTGATTGGGGCTCAGGCTTTCAGAGGTGACTCAGCTGAGCCCTGTGAGCACAGACTAATAAAGCTTGCTTCCTGAAACTTCAGAACCTTGATCTTGATTCTTCCGGTGTTGCACGTAATTATCCTGGAGGCTTGCAGGCTCATTCTTGGTTTTGCACTACAGTTCTGGGGGCTCAACCGGGATTGAGAGGCTGGTGATATTCTCACCTCTCTCGCCCGCAGTGGTGGCGGCACCCAGACTGGAGACCCAGTGGAATCCAGTGCCAGCACCAGGGCTTTCCCCATCCCTCAGATTCCTAACCTCCCTGGGCGGGGCACCCATCACTGCCAAAGCAGTGACAGATCTGGGATAGTTTCTGGAACCAGGTTCCTGAGACCACTGCCCATCTGACTGGTAAGCACATGGGGTGCATCAGTTTCAGCCCATTCATAAAAGTTTAGGGGAACCTGAGTGAAAGGGAAGTCTGATCACCTCCCAAGACTGCCAGAATAACCTTGGTCTTTGCCCAGATAGCCAGGTGAAATGGAAATCTTCAGGGCTGGTTTGGGGAAAGGATGTGTTGATTGAGTTTGTGTGACTGTGTGAGTGACAGGAAGTCCTAGGCCATAGGAGCCGTGTACCAGGCCGTGATTGGGTTCAGAACCAGCAATTCCTGTGACCCTACTAAGGGCCAGGACAGACCAAACGAAGTGATTGTTTATCTGAAACCTCTGTTGTTTGTCTCTAAGCCCTCTCCTTAATTGTTGGCACTGCCAACATGGGTGGGGAAGCCAGTAAGACACCATTACAGTGCATGATGTCAAATTTTAAGAAAGCTTTTACTAATGATTGTGGAGTCAAGCTGAATCCTGGGCAACTTAGGAAGCTGTGTGAGTTAGAGTGGACCACCTTTGGGGTAGATTGGCCATCTGAAGGAACTTTTGTGTTAGAAAAGATGAAGGCAGTCTATAGTGTAATGACAGGGACGCCTGAAAACCCAGATCAGCTTCCCTGTGTTGCCACCTGGCTAGAAGTTGTGAAAAAGAAACCAGGTAGATAAAGACTTGCTTTGATGGGCAGTGCCACGTATTGTTCACCCAAGTGGTGGAAAAGTTTCGCAAGGAACCAATCAGCAAGCCTAAGGTTCTGATTCTATCAAATACACCAGAAAAAGAGGAAGGGAAACCCCCCCACCTTATTTCATGTCGTTTCCACCCGTGGCTCTGCCGAGTTCCTCTGTGACAACCTCAGACTCCTCCTGCAGTCCTGAAACATCCTGAATTCCCTGAGCTGCAGCAGCTGCAGCCCCAGCCGGTTGCGGCTGCTCCATCTGCAGCCACACCCATAATGCCACTGAAAGAAGCCCGAGGATCTCCCTATATTGATGCCCAGGGGAACATTCAGGAGGGGAGAAGAACTTTCATGTATCCCCTTCACTTCTACCGACCTGCTAGACCGACCTCATACGCCATCCTACACTGAGAGACCCCAGGCCTCTTCCAGTCCATTGTCCAGACTCACCAGCTCACCAGGCCTGACTGCAACCAGCTGTTTATTATTCTCCTCAGCACTGAGGAACATCGGCATGTGGTGATGGTGGCACAGAAGCACCTGGAGGAGAGCACCAAGGAGGGCACCTTAGACCCAGCCCAACACACCACTCATAATTTCCTGGGGGATGATCCAAAATGGGACCCCAACACTGAAGAGGGATTACAGTCCCTTCGATGTTTCTGCGAGGCCCTGCTCCAAGGCCTCAGGAAAGGCAGCCGAAAAGCCACCAACATGATCAAAGTCAATGAGGTCTTGCAAAAACCAGATGAGCCCCCGAGCAAGTTCTTTGAGCAATTGATGGAAATATTCTGCCAATGCACACCATTTGATTCTGAGGTTCCAGAGAGCCAGACATTGGTAAACGCTGCCTTCATGGGACAATGAATGCAAGCTTCAACATTCAATGTAAGCTTCAGAAACTAGATGGATATGCAAGCATGAACACGAGCCAGTTGATAGAAGTGGCGATGAGGGTATTTATCAATTGGGACAAGTGGGGGCCAAGGAAAAGAAACAAGAATTCAGGGAAAAGGCTCAGATAATTGCTGCCACCTTTGAAAAGCAGGACCAAGGACCCCGGCCAAAGACAACCCAGCAGGTCCAAGCACCCCTGGGGTGAAACCAGTGTGCTTACTGCAAGGAGGAGGGGCATTGGAAGAACGAATGTCCCAATAAGACCTTCTTGTCAACAAACAGGGGAAGGAGGGACGCCAGCCCCAGGCCTCGTCCAGGTCCCGACACCATTGCCTTGACTGTTGATGAGCTCTCTGACTAGGACAGACTGAGTTCCATATTTTGGGGGGCCCAGAAACTCATGGTCAAAGTAGAATTGGGGGGCCAAACAATGGACTTCATGGTGGATACCGGTGATGAACACTCAGTGATAACCTAGCCCCTGGGAGATGCTCGCCCATTTTTCAGCCAGACAATAGACACAGTGTGTGCCACCTGTGTAGTATGAAAGAAGCCATTCCTGAAGGCCAGAAAGTGCAGCACTGGGGGCCACTCTGTGTCACACCAGTTCCTGTACATGCCTAAATGCCCGCTGCCACTACTGGGATGGGACCTCCTCAGGAATCTGCATGCCCATATTACTTTTGACCCCAAAGGAGAAGAATCTGTAAAAGAATCTCTAAAAATTGATAGCCCATCAACGGTCCTATTCCTAAACACACCAGCTGGTGAAGAGTGCTGGCTGCACAAGGAACCCAAAGTGAGAGGAGAGGTCTGCCCTAGCCTGCCATTTCTGGATATTCCAAGGGTCTGGGCTGAGCACAACCTGCCAGGCTTAGCTGAACACTGCTCTACCGTGGTAACTGCCCTGAAGCCCATGGCATGCTCTGTGGCTGTGTGACAGTATCCTATCCCTCAGAAGTCTCTCGAAGGAATACAAGGTCATTTGGTGCAGCTGGAATCCCACCAGATCATCCAGCCCTGGAACTCCCCATGGAACACCCTGCTACTGCCCATGAAGAAAGCTCAAATGGGGGAATTTTGCCTGGGCCAAGACCTGCGAGCAGTCAATATGGCCACAGAAACCATACACCCCTTGATTCCCAACCTGTACACCCTCCTCAGCCTGGTCCCAGGGAAAGCCAAATGGTTCTCATGCTTGGACTTGAAGAATGCCTTCTTCTGCATCCGGGTAGCCCCAGTCAGCCAAGAAATATTCATCTTCAAGTGGGAAAGGCCCCCCGTGGGAACCAAAAGACAGTATACCTGGACTCGGTTGTCTCAGGGTTCAAAAACTCCCCCACTATTTTTGGGCAGGCTCTAGGGAAGGACCTGCAGTCTTTCCCAGCCAAAGATTATAACTGCACTGTCTTACAATATGTAGATGGCTCTTTGCTTGCTGCCAAATCCCTCAGTGACTGTGAGTGAGGGACGGAGTGCCTTCTCTGTCACCTGGACCACGCAGGGTACCACGTGTCTTGGAAAAAGGCCCAAATTGGCCATCAGCAAGCCAAATATCTGGGTTTTTACCTAAAGCAAGGACCCGAAATTTAGGGCCAGACCATAACCAGATGGTCTGTGCCATCCCCACACCAACCTCCAGGACATAAGTCAAAGAGTTTTTATGGGCAAGTGGGTTCTGCAGAGTCTGAATCCTGAACTATGTGCTCTTAGCAAGACCCTTTTAGTCACAAAAGGGGTGACAAAGACCAACCCATTCCAGTGGGGAACTGAGCAAGAGCATGCTTTCCAGTGTCTAAAGATGGCACTCATGCAGGTCTCAAGTCTAGGCCTCCTTCACCCAGTTCATCCATGAACAGGAAGGGACAGCCATCGGGGTCTTAACCCAGATCCTTGGATCATGGCAAAGGCCTGTCGCCTACCTCTCCAGGCAATTGGACAATGTAGCACTAGGATGACCTTCCTGCTTAAGAGCTGTTGACCCCACTGCCCTCCTAGTCCATTCATGAGGGCAGAAAGCTCACATTTGAGCAGGAACTGACTGTGCTGGCTCCCCATTCAGTCACCAGTGTTATGGAACAAAAGGAGCACCTCTGGTTGTCAAATGCAAGGCTCACCAAGTACCACGCCACCTTGTGCAAGATCCCAAACTTGCACCTTGGCGTCTGCCAAACCCTGAACCCCACCACCCTGCTGCCTGTCAGGTTGGGGGCCCTAAAACATGACTGCAAAGAGATTGTGAACGAAGTCTACTCCAGTTGCCCAGACCTGAAAGACCAACCGTTTATATGTCCTGGCATCGAACTGTTCACCATTGAAAGCAGTATGGTAAAAGATGGGATATGTTATGCTGAATATGCAGTTGTCATCCTAGTAGACATATTAGAGGCAGAAGCCCTACCCTCAGGAACATATGCCCATAAGGCCAAACTCATAACGCTCACCCGGGGTCTGCAGTTGACAACAGGACAAGAAGCCAGTATATACACCGATGCAAAGTATGCATTCACAACTCTACATGTGCACAGGGTGTTGTGCAAACAGCAAGGGCTAATAATGGCAGGGGGAAAGCATATCAAGCATGGGCCAGAAATCCTGACCATGCTGGAGGCAGTCTGGGCCCCCTCTGCCATGGCTGTCAGCCATTGCCGCAGCCCCCAAGGGAAACTCCTTAACTGCAAAAGTCAACCACAAGGTGAACTCACTGCCAAACAAGTGACACAGGGACAGCTGGTGTTTCCTCCAGAGCACAAACTGCTCTTTGCTCCCCTCATCCCCCACCCATTACAGTGGTGGAGAGAAAAGCTGAATATTCCAAGTCAGAGGGCAACTGACCAGTGAGGGAAGGGAAAAAAAATGCCATGATGGATGGTAGGTCATACAGGACGATGCATTGTTGCCCCTAAGAACCTGGATTGGCCCCTAGTGAAAAATGTGCACCACCAAACTCACTTTGGTGAGAAAGTGAGAGAGAAAGCCCTCACTGCCAGTCTGAACACTCACCTCTACATACCCAAACTCCCTTCCTGGGTAAAGTTAGCATGTAAAAGATGTGTCACCTGCCAAAGAAAAAATGCCAAACAACCCAGCACCAGGATGGGAGGACTAAATAACCAGTTAGCAGGACTAAGTCCATTCAAAGACTTTCGGGTGGACTTCACAGAGATGTCGCGGGCCCAGGGATATTGCTATCTCCTGGTATTCATCTGCACCTTCTCAGGTTGGGTAGAAGTGTATCCCACCTGCTCAGAAACAACCCAGGAGGTGATGCAAACCCTCCTAAAGGACATCATTCCTCAGTATGGAAGGCTGCTTACCACTGGCTCTGACAACGGCTCTGCTTTTGTAGCCAAAACCCTCCAACAGCTAGCAAAGGCCTTGCACATAACTTGGAAGATCTACACTGACTACTGACCTCAAAGCAGTAGAAAAGTAGAATGGATGAATCAAACTCTAAAGGGACAATTGTAGAAAATCTGCCAAAAAACAAAACTGACCTGGGTACAGGTGCTCCCTATAGCTCTGTTTACGGACAAAGAAAATAGGTTTTCTATTTCTGTCTCCCTTGGAACTAGTATATGGAAGGCCACCACCCCTTATCAGAGTCTTGCAGAGAAACCTCAGAAAAATTGGGAACATAAGCCTAACCCAACACTTAGATCAGCTGGGACGGGTTCTAAGTGAGTTGAAAGGGAAAGCATTAGAAGCAGTCCCCAAGCCATTCAGTATCTACCTCCTCATACATGAATTTGAACCAGGAGACTTAATATGGGTAAAGGAGTGGGAAAAAAGGCCCCCACTAGTCTCAGTGGAGAGGTCCTTGCTGTGTGGTTTTAGCAACCCCAAAGCTGTCGGAGTTGCTGAAATCATCCCGTGGATTCACCACTGTCAGGTCAAGAGTGTCACCGCAGATGACCCCTGGGAGTGCACCCCTGATCCTGAACACCCAATGTGCATTATTTTCTGGAAGCCACTGAGCCCTTCCCCATCGCAGTGGAGATCAGCTGACCAGCCCACCACTGAGGCCTGAATGACTGTCGTTGCCTTGCTCTAACTACCAGAAGCAGCTAGTCAATGCATGGCTGAAGCCTGAGGAGACCTCTGAGTCCTGCTTCTGTCACCCTGGAAGCTGACTGATCTACTCATGGCTGAAGTTTAAGAAGCCAGTATATGGACATCCTGGCCTGTCGGATCTGTGGGAAGTTCAACCTGATTGACTGCTGCCTCCAAATAGATGAACAAGGGAAGTCTATTAGAGAAATAACCAAACAAATGAAGAAACTGGCGCATGTCCACATCCCCATACAGAGGTGGAAAGTGTGGAGCCGAGGTGATCTATTCGGAGGATGGTTCTTTATGTTTGAGGGATCTAAAACCCCAATTGCCAGTGTCCTAGGCCTGCTGGGTATGTGCCTCCTCATCCCATATCTCCTGCCACTTCTGATAGGCAGTTTATGACACTCTGTCGAAGCCCTAGTGGAAAAGCAAACCACAGCAAGGGCCTGGCTGTATGGAAATACCAGTACCAACATCTACAACAAGAAGAAGATGAGGTATCAGTGATGCAAATGCCCACTAGTGCGGGCAAGCATCAGAGGGAATGCAGCAGGCAGGCCCCTTGTTTACACAGGCCATTTCCTCTTTGGAAAGTCTCCCAGCAAGCCCATGTAGGCAAGATAGGACACCTCTGTAGGAGACCCCTCCCCTATGAATACTCACCCGCTTCTGTAAACTCAGCTTTGCAACCCTTCTGGACCTGATCACCGGCACACAGCCAATTGTCTCCCTCAAGCATTACTAGTTACCATATTAGGAAAACGCTGTCCTAACTGAGTCATTCTGCCTATAAAATCCTGTGTCAACCCCTGTTTGGGGCTCATACTTTCAGAGGTGACTTGACTGAGCCCTGTGCGCATAGACTAATAAAGCTTGCTTCCTAAACTTTGGAGCCTCGATTCTGGTTCTTCTGGTGTTGCACATAATACTCCTGGATGCTTGCAGCCTCATTCTTGATTTTGTGCTACATAACTGGCTAATTACAGATGTTTTAAAACAGTTATATGGGCATTATTTCCCAGGTCCTCTGCACCTTTCTCTTCATGCACACACATATGGGCACACACACTCACACACACACTTTTCTGCCAAAGAATATACCCTTTGGCGGTTAACTAAAAATTGAATAGAATTCCACTTTTTAATCTCTATTCTCTGGGAATAGAATCAAGAAATTAAGGAACTACTAATTACCGTAGTTATCTACTTCAGTCACTTCATTTTTCCTCCTTATTTTACAAATCAGAAGCTTTGGGCAAGAAGGTTATGCGCCTAAAATTAAGACTTGTTAGAGGAAGAGCTCTGAATAAGGAAGTGGCAGGATACAAGGTAATGGATAGTTACATCCTTAGGCAAGTCAATTAATCACTTTGAATTTAAATTTCTTAGGAATTTGTAGAAATCCAATGAGATCATATATGTGATAGAAGTTAACAGACTATAAATGCCCATAAAAATATGCATCACCCAGCCTATCTTTTAATCATGATGCTTGCACGATGGAGACTGTGTTGTACAATAGAAATAGCATAATTTTGTAAGCAAGCAGGAATGAGTTTGAATGCTTGAAACTCTATTTAATTAATCTCTTAGCATCTATGCCCTTAAAGCATTGCTGGTAAAAATGAAGATAAGTGGGCATTCTCATTGAAAAGTGTGCATTTGTGCAAAGTGTTTTAGAATGTAATTTGTCAACGTATATCAAATTTTAAAGGACAATGAAAAAAAGCAATGAACCCTTCAATTTAGCAATCTGGCTACAAGAAATTGACCCTGAAGGTGTATTTGCAAAGGGGTACAGAGGTCTATATGCCAGAATGATCACTACTGCATTCTTTAGTAGTTGTAAAAAATTGGAAACAAGTGACGAATTCATTGGTAGAAGAGAAGTTAAATCAAGCATGATACATAGATATAGTGAAATAATAGGCAACCATTCAAAAAATGAGAAAGAAAATGAGTATTACAAATTTCTGTTATTATACATCCAAAGTCTTGGGCAAAACACTGTAGGATGATTTCCTTTAAAATAAAACAAAACAAAATAAATCAAACAACTATATGTATATACACATGTATACTAGTATAAACATAAAAATATTTCAGGAAGGAATAAAAACAAACTATTGTTGTAGTGCAAAACCAGGAACAAGGCTGCAAGCCTCCAGGAACATTACACGGAAACAGAACAAATCAGGATTGAGGCTCTGAAGTTCCAGGAAATAGATTTTATTAGTCTATGGCCATAGGGCTCAGCCGAGTAGCCTCTGAAAGTCTGAACCCCAAACAGGGGCTGACACAAGATTTTATAGACAGAACGGTTCGTTTAGGACAGGATTTTTCTAATATGGTAACTAGTGATTTTCAAGGGAGATGATTGGTTGTGTGCCCATGATCAGGAAGGATTGCAAAGCTGAGTTTACAGAAGAGAATGAGCATTCATGGAGGAGGGGGCTCCTACAGAGGCCCCTTATATTGTGTACAGGCACTTTCAACCTTCCTTGGGGCTGGGAGACTTTCCAGTGAGGAAGTGGCATGAATAAACAGGGGACTTGCTTGTTGCCAGGGGCCTGCCTGCTGCATTCCCCCGTTTGATGCTTGCCCACACTAGTGGGCAATAGCATCATCTATATCTTGTCCTCTTCTTGTTGCAGGTGTTGTTATGTCCTGATCTGAGATGGGCATGGGAAACAAGGTAGCCATTCAGGGTTTAGGCCCCTGCAAAGTTCGGGGGAGGTGAAGGTCTGTGCCCCACCTCTGTTGCCCCCAAGTTTTCTTCTGATGGCCCCTTTGCAATTGTGCCTGTCTTAGGTTGTTCCTCCCCTGAGGAATCTTACCCATTTTTGGCTAACCAGCCATCCTCCAGGACCAAGCAGGGTGATGTGAGGTGTGCAAGTGAGGAAGGGGCAACAACCCCTGAGAGGGTCCAATATGTCTCCTCGACAGCCTATGCACCCTGGCCTCCACACCCAGCACCTGCTTTGGGATTCCCCCACCTGCTGGTGTGGCCCTGGCTCTGGTCACATGTTTTGGAGAACTCAGGTTTTTTTCTCCAGTGATGGCTCAGCTCATAGCTTTGGGCAAGAGACAAACTGCATGGCACCAGCTCCCAACAGGTCTCCACCTCAGCACAGCCAAGAGCTCCCCCCAATCTCATACACATTGCATCACCAGGAGGATCACACCAAGAAAGGTGTTGGATTTGGCGGGGGGAGAGGTAAAACTGTATATGTGTTGAAGGTCAGGTGGACTTGGGAACTATTTCCCTAGCTAGGGGATATGGTGATAGCCTTGCCACCCTAGAGTAGTGAAAACAGCACTACTGAACATGGTGAGGTAGGATTATAGTGTACTGGGGGACCTTCCTTTAGGGTGCATACAGGATACTGGGTTCCATTAAGAAATTGGTGACAGAAAACTATGGTAGTGTCCACCTTTTTCCTAACATAGGTGGTCTTGAGACATGCCTGGCATGTGTCATTCCCCTTGAAAGGGCTTATGACCATGCTGAGCAGAAACAGAGGAGTGAGGCAAGTGGGGCTGGCTATGGGGAGTGCCACCACATGAACATACAATTAGCCTCAGTAAAGGAATGGAGACACATACTCTGGGTAGTGGCTAGGAAGGAGGAAATCTCCTGGGTAAGAGAGATCCCACTAAATTAGAGTAAAGTTGGTTTTTGGGAAGAACTCCAGGTGACCTATTTCCAGGAGCGCTAAAACTGCTCAACAAAAGACAAATGCAAAGATCAAGATAAGACAATTAGTCCACAGACCTGGCAAGTAGGGATGCCCATGCATCAATCCCTCAATCTTCAGCCGTGTGTAGATCAGTCAGCTACCGGGGTGACTGAAGCAGGGCTTGGAGGTCTCCTCAGCCTTTGGCTGTGCGTTGACTAGCTGCTTCTGGTGATCTAGAGCAGAGCAACGAAGGTCCTTCAGGCCTCAGTCGCGGACGAGTCAGTCGATCTCAGCTGTGGTCGAGACAGGTGCGGCAGTCTCGGGAAGGTGAGGCGCTGCAGGTGTGCAGGAGCAGGGGTGCACGCCAGGGGCTGTCTGCAGTGGCCCTCTTGACCTGAGAGTGGTGAATCCATGGGATGATTTATTTATATTGCTTATATAGATATATACTACTTATATTTATATTGGGCCACATGGACTACAGCTTCTTCAGCTACTGACTGACAATTACAAATTTGATTTTTCAAACTAAAGTTTTGATTCTACAGCATTGACAGTTTTTCCTGTAATTCTGCCATTTCCTTTTCTTGACTCATTTTTTCAGAGTTTGCTTAATCTCTGTTCACACATTTTTCTATATGCCATATGTAAGAGGATTGGCCTCTTTTACACATGCCAACATTTCTTTCCTTTTTTCTAATGGGATGTTTTCTAGACACAGAGTAACTTGAATAGTCTCTCCCTGTTAATTCTATTCCCCCAGTCTTCACAGGGTCCTGTGCATTTTGCCCATCCCTTTGCAAGTGAGGAGCAAAGTAAATCATCCCATCCTGGGATTTCTTGGTTCTTTACTTTGAGCTTAGAGGACTTAAAAAAAAAAAAAGACATTATCTCCTAATCTATGTCCAAAACTTATGGCCCACTATTAGTCTAGCTCAAGTAAATCTTGAAGAGGGATTACTGACTTAAAAATTCCCAAATGTCTTATAGCATTAAAAAGTACAAACCAGGGAGACAAAACATTCAAATCCAAAACATTCTGCATACAAAAAGGTCAAGAAGCCAGCAACTTCAAATTTATCAAGAGTGGTCTTAATAAGCATTACAATATTCAGAAGAACGCAGCCCATATTTTCTACACAAGTTTTCTAAACCTTGTCTTACTGACCTATACTACTATGAAGCCATGCTGAAATGCAAATCCTGCTCACAGTACCAATTTTGTCACACGAAAGGCAACGTGATATTTGTAGCCAATTAATATATAGGTTCAGATTCATGGACAACACAGACTTCAGTGATATAAAAACAGATTTCCTTAGGAAAGTAATTAAAGAAAATAATTAGAAAATAGTAATTAAAAGAGTCTTCAAAAATAAAGCATAGTTACATCACCGTAGAAGATGGCACCGACACCTGAAGGGAAGTACTGGAGAGTTTCAGAAATAGCATTTTAACTCTCATTAGTGAAAATTCACAGCAATCTGGGAGACAGCATTCAGAGTCTCTTACTTAAGATCCATAGCAGGGCATAACATTCTGATGAGGTGCTCTCCCTCTCTCCTAAGATTCTTCTCTCTCTCTCCAATAGCTTGCATGAAGTTTTTTTATGTTATCTCCACACAATAGTGCCCAAATTCCAATTAGCTTATGTGACTGGGTCCTGTTGGGTTCTCTGGGAACTGGCTAGGAACTGAGAGGAGCTTCCTGGAATCTAGATATCTTTATCCAAGTACCCCTCCTTCCAGGAGTATAGCCAGCCCTCCCAGCTAGAGCACACATTTCACCTGTTCTTACCAAGGTCATGCAATGGCAGCATTAGTTGTACAGAACAGACTCTACAAACTTATCTTTTCCTTACTAGGTTATAATTTCCTTAAGGCAGGAATGATTGCTTATTAATCTTGGTTTTCTTATTAGTCTTTAAGCAGTACCTTGCATATAGTAGGTACATAGTTTTCCAAATGCGTACATGAATGAAATGATGTATATATATAATGCCTCACACTTTTCACTATATAGCATTTACATCATACAATGAAATTAAAGAATGGTTGTATAACAGGGTAGTCTTAACACTTCCTTGGTAGACTATGCAATTGTTATTGAGTGTAGAAAAATCTTGTATCAAAGCTGTTATAGGCGTATTTGCTTAATGAGATAAATTTTAAAACCCCTACACAGATGTTCTCTTACTCTGAAAAATGAACATTTCAATTTATAAGACAGAGTAATGATAAGCCATGGTACAAGAGAATTTCTTTTAACCCTCCCCAAAACCCTCCCCAAAACCCTCTACTCTAATTCACACAGTTTTCTAAGTCAGCTGGGGGGTCTGCTTGACTCCCCAGTCATCCAGTAAAAGCTTTCTTAAAGTTGGACATCATGCACCACAATTGGTCTTACTGACTTCCATTCTCATATCAGCAGCACCATCAATTAGGGAGAGGGCTTACAGACAAACAACAGAGGTTTCAGATAAGCAGCCACTTCATTTGGTCTGGCCTGGCTCTTAGCAGGGTCACAGGAATTGCAGGGTCTGAACCCAATCTCAGCCTGGTGCATGGCTCCTATGGCCCAAGACTACCTTTCACTCACACATTTACACACTCAACCAACACACCCTTCCCCCAAACTGGCCTTGAACACTCCCATTTCACCAGGCTGTCTGGGCGGAGACCAAGGTTACTTGGGCAGTCTTGGGAAGTGATCAGGCTCCCCTTCCACTCAGGTTCCCCTAGCCTTTTACAAGTGGGCTGAAACTGATGCACCCAGGTGTTTACTTGGGAAGTGATCAGGCTCCCCTTCCACTCAGGCTCCCCTAGCCTTTTACAAGTGGGCTGAAACTGATGCACCCAGGTGCTTACTTGGGAAGTGATCAGGCTCCCCTTCCACTCAGGTTCCCCTAGCCTTTTACAAGTGGGCTGAAACTGATGCACCCAGGTGCTTACCAGTCAGACTGGCAGTGCTCCCAGGAACCTGTTTCCGAAAACTGTCCCAGATCCATCGCTGTTCTGGCAGTGATGAGCACCCCACCTGAGGAGGTCAGGAGTCTGAAAGATGGGGAAAGGCCTGGTGCCAGCACTGGACTCTGTTGGGTCCCCAGTCTGGGCGATGGCACCACCATGGGTGAGGGAGGTGAAAATAGAACCAGCCTCTCAATCCCAGAGAAGCCCCAGATATATAGCATGAAACCAGGAATGAGGCTCTGTAAGAGTCTCCAGGAACGTTACATGAAAACAGGACTGGAGCGCATAACCAGGAACAAGGCTGCAAGCCCCCAGGAACGTTATGTGGAAACAGAACGAACCGAGATCAAGGCTCCAAAGTTTCAGGAAGTAGGTTTTATTAGTCTATGGCCATAAGGCTCAGCCAAGTAGCATTTGAAAGTCTGAGCCCCAAACAGGGGCTGGCACAAGATTTTATAGACAGAATAGCTCATTTAGGACAGCATTTTCCTAATATGGTAACTAGCAATTCTCAAGAGAGACAATTGACTGTGTGCTGATGATCAGATCCGGAAGGATTGCAAAGCTGAGTTTACAGAAGCGGATGAGTATTCATGGGGTAGGGGGCTTCTACAGAGGCCTTTTATCTCGCCTGTGTGCACTTTCAACCATCCTTGGGGCTGGGAAACTTTCCAATGAGGAAGTGGCCTGAGTAAACAGGGGGCCTGCTTGCTGCTGGGGCCTGCCTGCTGCGTTATCAGTGGTTACTTAGAGAAGTATGTTGGGTTAATTAACTGAGTAATTGCATTGTACATATTGTGTGTGAGTGTGAGTGTGCAAAGGTTATCTGGATGGAACTTTAGATAATTTTTGTCGTTTTTAAATTAAAAACAATTAATATAAAGTAGGTTTTAAATGAACACTCTTCTGACGAAACTGTAATGATTAATATTATAATATATGTGTAGATCTAGTATAAGGCTCAGTAGTGATGACATGGACAAAAAGTGGTCACTCCTATTCTTTTCTTTTCCTCTCACCTCTTCTCTTGGAATAAAAATACTTATCAATATAATTTTCACATTTGCTTCTCTAATATTTAAGTATCTATTTCTTATCAACTAACAAGAGAACATAAGGGGAGAATAAAGCAGCAATACATACATTCATCCATTTAAGGAATGAGTTCTGCTGCATGCAAGATTCTATTAGCTGATATGAATGCAAAAAATGATTAAGACATTCCCTGTCCTTGACACGTTTATGGTGATGTAGGAGTCACAGACATCAAAATATTACGTTGTGTGATAAGTGCAAACATGCATGACATTATGAAAAAGAAATATTGAAGCAGAGGCACAGAGTTGGATGAAGTTTCTCAGGTGGAGATGCACTTAGATTCACATATGCAAGTTTCAGTGCCTTTTGGATTTTTAGACCTCACATGCTGAGCTCAAACATTTTGACCTAGTCTTTACACAGCACTGAGCCATTGAAGGTTTTAAGGCATGCAAATGAGGTAACTGATTTCCTCTTTAGAAAGATCCATTGAGTGGTAATTTTGCAGCTAGATTTAAGGGAGAGCTCAGTTCCATACACAGGGATAACAGATAGGAAGTGATTATAATAGTGCAAATGAGAGAAGAATGTGTCCTCAAGGGGCTGATGATGGATACTAGGAAGATTCACAGACTTGAGATATTTAGAATGTAGAAAAACAGAAATGACTGGATGCATGAAGTAAAGTAAATGGTGACTTGGGACATCCATATCCAACCAGGAAAACTGGATGCTTTGTGGAGTGGTGAACTGAAAGAGAATTTTGGGGGAAAAGGAGGGAATAAATTCCCACTGGTTTGGATCGGCTGATTTGTGAGATGATGGTGCTGCATTCAATTCATCTGATTGGACATGAATAAGCAGGGATTTTTTGTGTCTGGAACTCACTGTCACATATGCTGTGATGTCTTCCCTGATTTCTCTTAGGAAAAAAAAGGCTGGATATTCCTATTTAAACTTTATAGAATGAGAAGAAAAAAAGATGAAGGACAACATTTAAAGAGCAGGCATAGGAAAACCTATCAGTCGTGGAGGCAAAGAATTAACTAAGAAAAATATGGCATCTCATTTTTAGAAATATGAACTCCCATGACTTCATAATGAGTTGAGAAACAGCCCTTCAAATTTCAGAAACATCTTCTCCTATTCCTTGGTTGCTGGCTGCTGTAGATGATTTAAGTACTAATCATATCTTAAAATTCGATGTCACCTTTGATTGCCTCCATTTTTAAGTTTGTTTTCAACCAAAATTTCCTGAATAAAGGAGTTATTTATTTATTATTTTAAATTTTTGTTATGTTGTATAGTGGGGGTAACATTTCATTCTTTTTCCAGGTGTGTATCCCCATATTGTAGCACAGTTTGTTGACTTTTTGTTTGTTTGGTTTTTCATTTGCTTGGGAAGTGCATGGGCAGGGAATCAAACCCAAGTCTCCCACATGGCAGGTGAGAATTCTACCATGGACTTACCCCTATTTTTTTGTTGTTTATTTTTATTAACTGATTTTTAAAAGCTTTTATTTCTGCCTTTTAACAAACTTTTAACCTTTTAAAAGGTTAAACAAAGAGTGAAACCTTTTAACAACCTTTTA
The DNA here is from genome assembly GCA_004026745.1 of Myrmecophaga tridactyla. Classification (NCBI taxonomy): domain Eukaryota; kingdom Metazoa; phylum Chordata; class Mammalia; order Pilosa; family Myrmecophagidae; genus Myrmecophaga; species Myrmecophaga tridactyla. The sequence goes on from PVIY010004132.1 coordinate 22,705, forward strand.
AACAAACTTTAGTAGGGTTTTAGGCACTGTTTATAGTATTACATGACAACAAGTATTTTCTGGAAGCTCCATATGGATTTTGAGTTCCCTACCCCCAAGAACTAACAGCAGAGGTTGGAAAAAACACTGTCACAGCCAAGAATTTCACTCCCTCTGGAGAGTTGTTGGAAAAGATAATATAATATGAACCTCATCTCAACCTCCATAACCCTCTGTCTTGCCAAAATCAATAAAACAAGGAACACCTTCAGAGCATCAGGGGTTGAATTTAATATCACCCTCTGAGAATGTTCCCTTGTCCAGCCCACACAGATTTCAGTAAATTCATTGGCACATAAAATCCTTTTCTCATAGATTCTTTTTTTTTTAGCATTCAATAGCCTTCAATTCTAACAAAAGCAAAATGCCATGTGAATGAAACTTTCAATAGTCAAAGCAGCAGAAAGCTCATTAAATTGCTAAGTGGTTAATTCTATAGCATCAAATTTGAAGGATAAGCTACCTGTGAAACAAAACTCATCCTTCCTAGTCATTTTTTCCTGTTTTTTGCCTGAAAATTATCCACTATGGGAAATTTTTTGCAGTAAGAGTTCATTTCCCATCTCAATCTCTACCTATCCACAGTCAATAGTTGTACATTTGACAGAAAAACATACACACAGACACACACACACAGTATTAAAAAGGTAAACTGTACCTTTTTTCCAAGCAAGAAAGTGCATTCCAAAGCCAAATACAAAGATTTTCAGATTATCCACTGGTTTGGATCTTTCATGCTATTGACCATTCTGTTAATGTAGATTACACAGTTGACATTCAGGAAAATTTCCATGTCGCTGAAATAAGGAAGCTCTCACGCAAACTGGAAAAAGAAGAAGGAAGATTTGGGGCATTTGTGTGTGGTGGGCAATGGATTGTAGTAAGTTCTGTTTAATTTGGAGCCTGACTTTCAGTTTAACATTAATTGGTAAGATCAATACACCAGAAGGTCATTAATGATTAAGTGATAAGGTTTTAGTCCAGTCATGAATTGATAAAGAGAAAGCTGTGATCTTGCTATTTGTAATGTTCTGAAGATTAAAAAAAATAATAAAGTTAAACTCACTGAGTAATTAGGACAGGCATTTTAATGTGTTGTGAGTTAAAATCACTGTGAGGTTTCTTATCACTGTGATTTAACTCAGGGTTTGAAGGGGTTTGAGATCCTAGATAATGTTTCTGGTGGTAGGTTCAGTGCAGATGAACTTCATTAAAAGAATCTGAAGCAGCTGATGAAAACAGATTCAGCAGAGACTTGTCAAGTTTAAGAACCACAGAGCTCCTTGAAAGAAGATAGTAGCTGAAAAACTGCACTCTGGAACCACATTGCCAGTCATATCGTTATTAATTACATGTCCTTGGAAAATTCTTAAAATTCTCTATTCTTCCATTTCCATGGAGCAGTGGTCAGGATTAAATGAGCTAATGCTATTTGCTAGGCCCATAGTATACAATAGTAGGTCTTACCTATAATAATGATGTTACTTATAACAATAATAATATGCTAATTTATAGGCCTAATGATGCCCAAATATAAAGTGGCATAAGGAAAAGAAAATGAAGAGTGGCTAGGGCCTCTTGGTCCCATATGTTTGTTAATTGCTGAATCCTTGTAAGACCACCAGATTTATCTGTTTATCAAACAAAGCCAAGCTTATTGAAACTGCTGCGAAAGGAGAGAACACTCTTCCGGCAAGTCTTGGCATTATACTTGAGTAGTGGATTAGGAGAGGTTGGCTATAGGATTAGGGGGTCTGGGATCAAATGGTTGTAAATTAGGAAACTGATTTAAAGTGGGTAAAGTTCATGGCATGATAATTTATAGTTCATGGTCATAGTGAGAGAGGGGCTTCTGTGGGCTTGAAACTGCTGTGTACCCTAGAAAAGCCATGTCCTTTATTCCCATTTTATACTGCTGGGTGGGACCTTTTTTATTGTTTCCCTAAGATTCACATCTATCACCCACCCAATTGTGGGTGGTAACTTTTGATTAGCTGGTTTCCATGGAGATGTGTCTCCATCCATTCAAGGTAGGGTTGCTTACTGGAGTCCTTTAAAAGGGAACCACTTTGAAAAAGCTTCAGAGTCCACACAGCCAGAGATCTTAGGATGTGTGGAAGGAAGGCACCCCTGCGAAGCCTTATAAAATGAGAAGAGAAAGCTAACAGACTTCACTGTGTGCCTTCCCAGCTGAGAGAGGTGTCTAGAACTCAAAGACCCCAGAAGATGCCAACCACATGATGTCCCAGCTGACAGAGGTGTTCTGGATGGCATCAGCCTTTTTTGAGCAAAGGTAACCTCTTTTCGGTGCCTTAATTTGGACCTTTTCACAGCCTTAGAACTGTAAACATGCAACTTAATAAATTCCCTTTTTAAAAGTCATTCTGTTTCTGGTATATTGCATTCCAGCAGCTTACAAACTAAAACAGGGCTTGAAACCATTCTCCACAATTTAACTTATTTTGGTGAGCAAGCAGATGAAAAAAAAAACAATTGTTCTGAAAGAGGAGTTTTTTGTCCAAATGAACAAATTAATTGTTCAGATAAAATTTGTTTCCTGGAATTTCCTGAAGCAGATACTGATGGTATTAATTGGTTTACAATCTCATCTTTCTGGGCAATAATTTTCTGAAGCAATTAGGAAAGCTATATTGATGAAAGTGCCCTCAGAAATAAGTCCTGATAGTCAACTATGGAAATGCATACATAAAAATAAACAATAGAATATCATTTTTGTGCACATAGTACCCTCTCTGGAATTTCTTAGGTATAAAGAAAAATGAGGTAAGAGAAGATTGGAAGAACCTATTAGGAGTCGGGTTAGGTGGAGTTCAGATAATCCCCTGTGGCTAGAGCATTAGAATTTTAGCTGTATCCTCTGAGATAAGTAAATAAGACAGAAGCTGAGGCACTTCTAACCAGCATCTCCCATGCATTTGGATATATAGTAAGAATGTAGAGATTATGCAAAAGAAATCTCTGAAGGTCATGGGCACTGGGGTGATATGGCTATTGGGACAAAGTAGGTACAAAATGAACATGATACTGGAATTTCATGCTTGACCAAAACCATGCAAAGTGTAGTATGTCTGTAGCATAGAGGATTGAGGGATTAGTATCTAGAGAGGAATCTAAGAGTGGGGACTGTATTGGGAAGTATCCTATGAGGATTCTCTTAGAAATCTAAGGCTAAGATCACTGAGCAAATGCTTGTAAACCATAGATATTTTATTGGGAATTTTCTAGCTTTTTTGTCACATGGTCAATTCTAGATATTTGCTTTAACTACCTGTATGTCTCGTCCACCTTTCAATAAAATTGGAATTTATAAGGGTTGGAATATTAAGAATATCATTTGAAAGACAGAGCATAGGTCATTGGTAACTAGAGCAATCTTTCTCATCTCTTCACCTCCACATAGACAGAGTTGCAATGACAGTACAGTTTCCTGAGCATCCCTGAGACATGCAATTCTTGAACCATGCCTGGTTCATGAACATCCCTGAGAGGAGGCCTAGAAGAAGAGTCATGATTCACAGATTCACCAAAAATGAATCTTCCTTCCTCCACATATGGGGTAATTGCTCCCCCAAGAAGGAAAGTCAGACTGTGAAAGTCCCACCTGCTTCCACCAGCATAATGTTCTACCCCTTGGTATGCTCCTGACAGGACAGGGGAAACAATGTCCAGGACTGACACTCATTACTGGCCTAAAATCAAAGCATCAACTCCAGCCTTTATTGAGTACTGTAACCTTTCACTGAATACTGAGTACTGCCTGAGTACTCCAGGCAGTAAACAACAATACTGGTTCTCACATTGCTTTTATCTGCTCCCATTTCCCAGTCAAGTAAGGTACACATCTCCTGGCTCTCAAGGGAAGAGATTATTTCAAGATTCCTCTTAAACAGGGGTTTGCTGCTCAACTTCCTTCCCTGAGGAGGTTTGTTACTTTTCATCCTGGGAAACGGTTCATTGCAAAAATCAGCATGAACTTTGTGAGCTCTGAGCCCCTGTGGCTGGCCTTTAGGGGCACTGGGGAATTGAAATTCCTCAGCAGCTCAGTCTTTGTAATAAAACCATTTTTCTTGAAATTGAGTGCTTGCTCTCCTGGAAACCTAAGTCATTTCTTCTGATCACTCTAGTTCTCCAAAGCAAACTGGCTATCACTGCAATCATAAGAGGGGTTGTTTTTAGGTTTTGAAAAACTCTGGAGGTGGTTGTTGGCATCTCAAGTTCCTGATCATAATGAGAGTGAAACTCCTACATAAACAAAGAAGCAAGATTTCAATCAGAAACTTTTCATGTCTATGGTTATTATCCAAAACATGACATACTTTTTTGATCTGTTGTTCCCTTGTTAGTTCACCTCATTAGTCAAGATGTAGCGGAGAGGCTGGAGGAACTGCCTGAAAATGTGGAGCTGTGTTCCAGTACCCATGCTTCTTGATGATGATTTTGTAATGACATAGCTTTCACAATGTGACTGTGTGATTGTGAAAACCTTGTGTCTGATGCTCTTTTTATCTACCTTATCAACAGACAAGTAAAACATATGGAATAACGATGAATATAGGGGGAACAAATGTTAAAATAAATTTAGAGTGAAATGCTGGTGATCGGTGAAGGGTGGGGGGTATGGTATGTATGAATTTTTTTCTGTTTTCTCTTTATTTCTTTTTCTGAATAGATGCAAATGTTCCAAAAAATGATCATGATGATGAATATGCAACTTTGTGATGATATTGTGAATTACTGATTATATATATAGAATGAAATGATCAGAAGTTACGAATGTTCCAAACAGAGTCGAGAGGTTATCCTGGAGGTTATTCTTACGCATTAAATAAATAGATATCACCTTGTTGTTCCCTATGTATTCAGCAGCTACTTAACACGAAAAGCCTAAGAGTTGGGCTGTGCCCCCTTGCAGATTGAACTAAGGTTGAGGAAATAAGATGTAGAAAGCAAAAAAAAAAAGAATGTGAAAGCAAAATTCATATTTCAGCATCCATAAATAAACTTTCATGGAACTTGGCAATGAGCATTTGTTTATCTCTACTCTGTGCCTACTTTCACACCACAAAGGCAGAATTGAGTACATGAAAAAAAGACAGTTTGGCTCATAGAACCTAAAATATTTACTGTCTGACCTTAGACAGAAAAATTTTGCTGACCCCTGCTTATCAATGATACAAATAGCTCAAATATGTTTAATACTTTAAATTTTCCATGTCTTCAACATCATATGATGCTCTCTTCACAAACTTCCCAAGAATAGGAAAGTATGTATCTTCTTCATTTGGCAGCAAAGGAAACAATGGAGCTCAAATTGAAAGATGCAATACAACTGTTATGCAAAAGTACATGGTTCGTCCTTGCCAAAAACTTAAGCTGATGCCCCTCTGTGTTATAAGCTTCAAAGTGGTGTGCAAAATCCTTTTGCTCTTTATTCTGTATTCTATCCCCTCCGACCCACACCCCAAGGCTACCTCTCCATCTCACCCTGGGTAACAAATGAGAAATTTTGAGGACTATTGAGCACTATAAATTCTCACAGCAGGACAGCTTCTCAGCCCAGGAACTTGGGTAATTGTTGCACATTGGTAAAATTCACAGGAGACAATTGCCCTCAGATCAACAACTTGATCTGTAAGATGCTGTTGGGGATGGGGTCTGATAGGAATCTTGCTCTCAATGCTGTGTCTACAGTTAAGAATTTTAACTTGCTTTTGCACAATGCCAGCCCAGTTTTTTGGTTTTTGTTTTATTTTGTCTTTATTCGAAGTTCCCTTTCTGTTGTTTGGATTACTTTGCTATTGCTGTGCTTTAAAACTGTGAAAATTACACATGTAAAACATGCATTAAAATACTGTAAGGAAGTACAATCTAATATTTTTTAAAAAGGTCTTTCTTTGGGTGGTGGAATGATGTGTGCTTCATTCCTAAGCATTCTACATGCCTCACATTTTCTATGTTTATTTTAAATAATTTGTTTAAATAAGAAAACAATTGCATACAAATGCATATGTACATGTCATGGCATTCTCAGAGGATCCTGTTTTCAGAATGGTCTTACAGCACACACGTCAACGAGCCTATAAATATCCAGCTTCATAAACACCTATGTGTCTGAAGTTCCTTAAATCTCAAACACACCATCTACTCTCCCTGTATCTTTGAATTTCCAAAGATGTGGAAAACCATTATCTAGAACCAAAAAGATATTTCAAGAAAATATACATATAACATTTTTCCTTTCTTTGGTTTCCTCAAAATATCCCCTCCAAATTCATCTTTTCTGCCTTTGCTGACCATGGCAAAGTACCCTTGGCTTACTTCTACCATGTTGCCATTATGAAGACCAATTACCAGGCCTGACAGAGACTGATAATTGAGGACAATTTTTAACCTCAGTAAATCACATCAGTTCATGAAGACCTAGTTTCAGATGTCCATGACATTATCGTAAAGTAGCACTGAACAAATTTCTGTGGTGAAAAACAGCATATTCTGCACAATATGCAGTTTCAACCAGCCAATTTTTAGTGCTTGGTAAATATCACTCAATTCCACAGACGTGAGAGAGAGGGGATGATGCTGATTGGCACAGCTGAGCACAGCCTCTGTAGAACCTTTGCAGTCATCAGGTTTAAGGGTGCCAAGGATGAGATTTTCACAGCTTCTTACTACGAGTGAGAAAGTGACTGGGCTCAAGGGTGGGGGTGGGGGGTGGGGCGCTGTTTGGAGTAGGTCAATGGCTAAGGGATGAGACCTATGGTCACTCAAAGGACAGTAAGAGGCTTATTCGATCACAAAATATTAAGCCAGTTTTACCACAATGCCAGAAAACTCTGCTATCATAAATTTATTATTGTATTGTGAAGACATCATAATGATAATGTTATTTGCTAGTTAAAATTCAATTATTTCAAGAAATGGAAAAGTCAAAATGTTACACCAGCATTCATTACCATTCTAAAAGCATTTGGATTACCTGCTGCAGGTATAGTTTGTGCTAAGCCCTATGGGGAAGATACATGAACTTAAAACGCAGTTGGGAAGGCAAGACTAGGCACATTAAGCCATGTCTGGCAAAGGACCAAATTTTATCTTTTGTTTCCACTTCATCATGAACTGATAGGTGGTCCTGCTCCATGTGACAAATACGCAGCTCAGATGATTCATCAAGCAAGCTAAATACCTCCTGAATTGGTCTGCACCTTGTTTAATGAGAGCTGTTCATTCATCATTTGCTTGGATGTCACAGCAGTGCCAAATAACTATGAAAGTTTCTAAGTGTTTACTCTCAATTTCAGTGCTCGTTTCACTCTTAATTTCTCTACTTGTCTCGTGGTTGTCACGAGGAAGAGTTCAGGGCCAGCATCATCTTTCGAGCAGCCTTTATCTATATCTGAATTGGTAGCTCTGGAATTATTTTAAAATCATTAGATGAACTTTAAAATTGCCCAGTCTTGGTTCCTACTACAAACTAATGAATTTTCTGGGGATGAAGCATGAGTTTTGATATTTTCAGAGGGTGAGAAGTATGAGATTCTTGAGGCTAGAGAATTTATGAAAGGCTCTGAGGATATTCTATGATGTCTCTATGCATGGGTATTTTCCTTTTCATACTACACAGTTAATGTGACAAAGCAATATAGAGGGCGGACTTCCATAACATTTGTTTGAGCAATACTCTTGGGAAAGCCACTTCCTATGTGTTGACCAAGTCAGGTATTTAGACAGCAATAGTCAGCTAAGAATTGATTCAGTTATCTATCTGTAAAAGTGCCTTCAGGAGTCCTTTAAAAGTTTTTGTTGTCTTTTTTTCTGATTGAAAGTAATTAATAGTTGTTGTAAAACCTCTGGAAAATATAAAATGATTCATGGAGGAAAGAAAATCCCCCTTAATCCTACTACCCAAAAAACAACCATTGCTAATGGTGGCACATCATTTTCCATATAAACACTTTTGCACAGAAGCACACACATTTTAAAAATTATGATCACATATGTATACTACTGTATCATTTACATTTAGCATTACAAAAATAATTTTCCCATATCAATAAATGCCCATCTTATAGTTGTACCATCATTTATTTAGACAGCCCCCTATTGTTAAATATTTGGATTTGTCCCTAGTATCAGTAATACTGGAATGATCATTCCATGTAAATTCTTATTATAATTTCTGAATTTTATTTTTTCAGATTTTCTAGAAATAGCCTAACTGGATCAAAGAGTATAAACATGTTATCACTTGTATTACACACTTTCTGTTTTCCTACAAGGTTTCCAATTTTACCTTTTATCTAGCATGGGAGGGATGTATATTTTCTGAAAACATGGAAAACTTGACAGTATTATTACTTTAAATTTTTGAGAGTGAAAAGTGGTGTGTTATTGTCATTTAAATTTACAATTCTTTGGTTATTAATATGGTTAAGTATAGTTAAATGTGTTCATAGTGATAACAAAAAACAAAATTTTGAGCTAGTCTGTTAGATTCCTTTTTTAAATTTGCCTGACTCTTTAAGTCTCTTAGTAAAATTGATTGGAACATATGGACAAACTCTCTTCAGGACTTTTGTATGTCATAAACTTTTGACAAATATTTTTAAGTTCTCATAGTTTAGCCTCTTAAGCAATGGTTTTAGAAAACTTTTGCAAAAATAGATTGGGGTAAGAGGTCTGGAATCATGGGAACTCATGTGCTGAATAACCTAGGAGATGAGAACTAACTTTGTTTCAGGAAACTAGAATGTATCCGAGATATACTGGCATACCCAGGAAGAAATACAACATCTTTAGCAGTATAAAATAGCTTCAGAATTAACTCTTGAGAATACTGTAAAATTGAAAGTCAAGGAAGAGATTTATAAATATATCAAGGATCTGTGTGGCTTATTTGAAGCAAAGTTCAGACTGATGAATCATGGTAAACAATCAGTGATGTGTAAGTTTAGTGTATTAAGCATAATAAAGACATTCTACAAAAACATGCAAATAGAAATTCAGTGTTGTGAGACTGATCACCTGTCTGCTTCCCATTAAACATCTGTTCTCCACTGTTTATACATCCCAGCTATGTGTGGCCAAGAGGTTGAACAGCTGACCATGTAAGGCATTGCTGCCTGCATCCGCATGGCTGGGCCCAGGTTGTGGTTAGTTCAATGATAGGCCTGGCTTTTATGTTTGGTGGGAGCTTTTGTGATATTACTGAAAAGTCTGTAGTCTGACACCCAGCAATCAAAACAAACATGCAAACAAAAAAGAGTGGCTGGACAGGCCTTGGATAAATTCTCAAATTCCCACAGGACCAACTAACTCCAGAAGTTTTGATTTTTGTTTTGCCAACTAATTTTCTCATTTATTCTACTCATCTGAATCCATCATATGCTGGCTGATTCATACAAGAGAATGCAACTTATAGGAATATGAACTTGAAAAGAAACACAAATCAACAGCTAAGGATTTGAATATATGTAGGAAAAATAGCAGCAATGAAGATCCCACGATTTGGGGATCTGGGCTTTTACTTCCTATTTTATCCAGTGAAATAAACCTTTTATCATCTTGGGGTATAGTATAAAGTGGGCAACAGGTACTACTTAAGGCAAGCCAGAAGCTATGGACATTCTGTTGATTAGAATTCTTCCATCGGTTTCCTTGCCTACAGAAGAATACCAACCCCTTGGCTTATAGAAAGAAACTACAGAACTTTGTCCAACTCTATGTTTCTATTCATTCCTCACTCCCCACATGTTGGCCCATTAATATGGGACCCTTGACCTACCAAATCCTTTCAGACCTCCAAGCCTTTGTAGATGTCATTCATACATCCAGGAATACCATGTATCCCTTCTTTCTCCCTTACACCTGGAGGATTCTGTTCTTCCTTCAATACTCTGAAAAAAATAAAAAGCCTTGATATCCTGTCTTCACCTATACTTATCTGTCTACCAGTCATGCCTTTCTTTACATTTCCTCCATTAGTGAACTTATCAATATAGGATTTAACTGTATAACAGTTTTTTACTTATTTATCAATAGTATGCTCAGAAGGAGAGAATCTAGAGATAGATATTCCCTTCATTCTCAGATTATTTATAATTTAATGAACAAAAGAGGGCCAAAGAAGTGTTATGGTTCACTATTTGCAAATGCAGGTATTAGACTTAAACTTATACAAAGCAATCTGACATGTAGTTTTTCGTAGTCAAGATTTAGTACCAAGAATTGTTCCAAATATGCTTCCCTATTTGAGTGTTTTCATTAAGGATTATTCCATGTGAATTCAGTGTCATGACTAATAGCAGTTAAAGACATTTCCCCTTTGAGAAGGGAAGGAGGCAAACAAAAAAAAACACAGAATTTTATTTTTGGTTATTTACAGAAATGACTGAGGTTACATCACTTAGGCAGTTCATGCACTAAATTGCTTGGATGTGAAATCCATAACACATCATTAAAAATATAATTTGAAGAAACTCACATTATGTGAGTGGTTATAGCTAAAAATTATACAATTTCCATCTATTTTATGTCCAAATATATTTTTGATTGGCAAAGTTTGAAATGGAAGCTAAGAAAGTGCAGGCATTGTTTGAAGAAATGATTCAGCTAGTGAGCTCCTACAGTTTGCTCTGACACATTCAGTTTATCTTAGCACACTTTGATGGAACCATCTTCACCAGTCCCATTCTCGCCAAGACAGCTCAAGCCTGAAAGCTTTTATCTGAAGTCATTGAGTATCTGCAAAAGTCATTTTGATAATCTCTAGTCAATGCAATTTTTACCTTATTTTCTTAACTCCCACAGTTTTATACCTGTTTCTGGAAAACAAATAAAATGTTCCTCTTCCCTAATTTCCCTTTCCTTAAGAAAAGTTTCCTTCCTCTCCTAGGTGTCTGTTGTGTCAACAGTTCACTAAGATCCTGTTTTCACCTCTTTAGCAAATCATGGAGAATAGAAGGAGCTTGCTTGCTGGGTTACTTGGAGTAGTGTTAGAGCTTGGTACTTGAAAAAAGTTAGAGGAAAGGGAGGTAGAGGACTGATGGCAGAAGGCAAAGCTTTCAACAAAGTAAGTCAGCAAATTACTAATGCCTATATCATTATATATATATATATATATATATATAGTAATACATATGTATATTACTAATGTGTGTGCATATAAATATATATGTAAATATGTGCATGTATAAAAGTAGGGATTATCCTTCTGATGAGAGAATGATAGAGAATAGCACAGGGAGGGAAAGGAGCAAGTGAAATTGCTGAAAGTGATCAGATATTTCAGAGAAGTAAGTGCAAGGTGCATCCTGTTCAACGGGTGCCAATGTTATAAAAGAGAGTTGTACGAAATGCAAGGAGAAAGATTTACTGAGGGAGGTTAAGAAGGCCTCCACTGATGAAGTGACATTTCAACTTCTTGAAGATGTATGATATGGCTAATTGGTGAGTATGTTCCAGGCCAATGAACACCAAATACAAGGGGAAAAGATAGAGAGCAATGCATCTGGGAGAAGTGGGAACAATTTCCCAGGTGCTGGACTAGGAGGAAATACAGATCTGCGCTATCTGGGAGAATAGGGCTTGGAATTGGTGCAACTGCCCCCTACCTCTGGAGTCTTTGCTCTTGTTGCCTCTGTGAGTTGGAGTGAAGATCAAGAAGTTGAGTCACACTAGAGAGTCAGCAGACTGAGGTCCCTGCAATTCATGTTGTGATTTGGTTTGAACAAGGCTTAGTTCACACGTGGGTACTTAGTTCACACATGAGTACTTAGTTCACACATGGGTACTTAGTTTGGCTTAAGCCCCATATCCTTTCTTCTTGCTCTTGGGCCTCTGATTTCTCATAGAGAAATTCATCAAATTGTGGGAATAGGATAAACAGCAAATTTTAAATTGGACTCTCACTATGGTTTTCACCTTTTCCCCATTTGTTCTCATTGATTCTCACTTGAATTTCCTATGGAGATCATTCAGATCCTTTCCATATTCTGTTTCTTCTTTTCTTCCATCTCTTTATTCCTTCTTATAATCCATCTGTTTATTATGTCTTTCTAGAGAATCCTGACAAATACACCTTCCCTCAAGGTACATTTTAAATACCTTCTAAAACCACCTAAAATGGACTGTGCCATTTCTATAACTTGAAACAATTGTATGCACCATTTATATAACAAGCATACTTTATTTTGTATTGTAGGCATAATAGGAAATCCAAGGTCAATTGTCCATGATATATTTATATCTGACTTGTAAGAAATAAGAGAATCATGCAGGAAATAGAATGAACCACTCACCATACCATAAATACCACTTTTAAGGATTCCAGAACACAAGTCATTCATTCTATGAAGAGTTTTTACTGAAGAATTCATTTAGTGAAAAAATATTTATTGAGCAGCTATTAAGCACCAGGCATTATTTGAATTGATGATCTTGTCTCAGGGAATAAAACTAGAAAAAATCACTGACCTCTTATAGTCTAATGGAGGACAGACAATAAAAATAAAGTTTGGTGATCTTTTCTATCTCACACAGTCTTATTGAGGGCTTCCCTGACCATTCTATTTAAAATTTTAATCTGTCCACAACACTACTCACCCCTTGCTTGCTTTATGTTTCCTAATGGTATTTAGCACCATCTGACATATTACATCTTTTATTGCTTGATTTGTTTACAGTCTATCTCCTCCAGTTAATATGCAGAATCTATTCTTTGTTTACTCCTAAAACCTAGGAGCTTAGAACAATTTCTGTTAAAGTAGATTTCTGTAAATAGCTATTGGATGAATAACAAATGAGTAAACAACAAAATATGTTAAAATGCGATAAGTGATTGCAAAATTAGGAGAAAACAGTTGATAGCAATGTTACAAAGATGGAAATATTCAAAACTGCAATTTAAAATTGGGTGGTCAGGTCTGTCTCATCTGGAAAGTGACATTTGAGCAAAGACTTGAAAGAGTTAAAGAGTGAATTGCCATGTCTGACAAAGGCCTTGGGGCAAGAACATGCGCCATATTCTGTGGAACAGCAGTGGCCCCAGTGCATCTGGAGCAGAGGTTAGGGCAGAAAGCAATGGGAGATGAGCACGGAAAGGTAGAAGGGATGGGGCTGCAGCAGAGTGTGTGAGACTTTAGACTTCTTTATAAGGATTTTGGCTTTTATCCTGGGTGACCTTTTTTTTTCAATCTTATGAACTGATTTATCTCAGTGATTTACAACCAAGGGTGACTTTTGCTCTCAAGGGAACATTTGACAATATCTGTAGATATTTTTGTTGTCACAACTTGGGGAGGGGGGCATGCTACCGGCACCTAGTGTGTAGAGTGCAGGGATGCTGCTAAATCAATCTCGTATAAATACACAGGACAGCCCCCACAACAAGATATTAGAATCTTAATTTAATTTAGAAAGGATCACTCTGGCTGCTGTGGTGAGAATAGACATCAGGAAGATGACTTTAGGAAGTGATTGAGGGATGATGGTGGTTCAGTTTAGGGTGAGGGTGGTAGGTGTGGAGTTACTGAGAAATGTGTGGGGAAACTGGCTATATTTTGAAGGTAAAGACTATTCCAGGGTGGCTGCCATGGCTCAGCAGGCAGAGCTCCGACCTGCCATACTGGAGGTCTGGAGTTCGATCCCTGGTGCCTCCTGCCCATGGGCAAATTAAAAAAAAAAAAAAAAAAAAGACTATTCCATTTGATGATTGCTAAGTTTGGGGTGTGAGACAAAGCTAAAACTTTGGACAACTCTAAGCTTTCTAGTTGGAATATCTGTAAGTAAAGAATTGGCATCAATGGTTGTGGGGAAGGCTTGGATTTGGGAGGTGGAATGTAAATAAAAATTTCAGTTTGGGATATGTTTAATATGAGATACCTATTAGTCATTTAGGTAGAGATCTAGAGTGGGTGCTTGGATAGATGGGCCAGGAATTGAGAAACGTCTGAGCTTGAGTTATGTGTCTTGGAATCATCAGTACATGGACCACATCTAAAGAAAATCCCCAATGGAGTGAACGCAGAAAGTGAACATAAGAGACCCATAATTGAACACTGGGGAATGCTAATTGAAGAGGTTACAGAGAACTGGGAGAGGAATCACTGGGAGCTTGGAAAAACTGTCATTTCCTTTATACTTTCATATAGCTCTGGGACCTTACATGATTGGATTTTATTTGTTAATCTTCCTGCTATGTTTTGGTGTATGGAGCTATCACCACTGCCCCGAGAAGCCATCTCTTCCAGAAAAATGCTTCTTTCATCTCTGCTTCACAGTACCTCTTTATTTTACATTCTGTTACTTCTCTGCCTCCCAACACCAGGTCATTTATGTTCCTGGAAAGTGGCAATAGCTTTCCTTCTGCCACGGTTGCATTGTTAAGTCCATACTTGCCAGCAGTCTTTATCTCCAAATGATTCCATCTCCAGTCTTCCAACCAGAGACCTCTAGAGACCAAAGGCCATGTGCCTTTTTCTTTTTTAACCTTAGGGACTATTATCCCTGCTCTCATGATTCATGCTATGTTTTATCCTATATCTGAGCTTTTAATCATAGTTCCCAGTGCCAGAAATACTGTTCCCTTCCTTCTTAGATGAGAGAACTCTGCTTCCTTCTTCAGCTATCGGCTAAGGGATCACGTTCTTCAGAGACTGTTCCCTGAGCTTCCAAGACTGGTTTTTGTTACTTGGTGCTGATTTTTATGCTAGTAATTTACACACTAGGTCCTGTGATTTCTTTATCCATGTCAGCATCCTCAGTATGAACATGAGCTCCTTGAAAGCAATGTCTGTGCCCTTTACACTGTGGTATGCATACTGTATTACAGTCTATGTGCTCTATTAATGTTTGTGGAATTAATAAAAATAATGCATTAATTAATTTATATGTTTTGTGTCTTTAATCAGGTTGTGGGTAATTCATAATGGAACCACATGAATTTATTTGCCCCAGCAAATTGTCTGGCTTAGAATTGAAAGCAAGTAAATAATTGTTGATTGATGTAATTCAGTCCATAATATGAATTACTATATTCATTTGAATTTCTTTACTGACAATAGTCTTTCTGAAAGAAAGGCATGCCCTGAATATTCCCATGGGCCATCAGTCCTGAATGATGCAGAATTTAAATTAAATCTTTTTCTCCTTTTGCTTTCAATAGAGTAACTAAAATGAGAAAGGTGGGAAGAACAGAGAAATGATCAGATTAGCAGCTTTGAAACTGCACAGAGTTGTGATAGTTCAGCAGTCAAATATGAATTTCAAAGTGTTATATAAAGGTCAGGCAAAGTAAAAATGCTGCAGGCAAAGAAGAAATGTTACCACAGTAAACAATGTGCTAACTAAATTTGTGAAGCTCTGTAAGATAACCTCTGTATAGCTTTGACTTTGAAACAGGTCGATTGTCAGTGCATATAAATATCCCTTTCTCTCTCAAAGGTCAATCAGCTTTTATCTCAAAAAGAAACAAACAAAATTGAACCAAGCTATGAAGAATCCAGACAGGAGCAAGGCTGTAAAATTAATGAAATGTGTGATTTGCCTAACTGGAGATGTGAATCTGAGTACCTTTAAGGTAGATCAAGCAGACCAAGTTACTTATGGTTTCCTGGACGTCAGACTGATCCTTGCCTTTGGATCAGCTGTTGTCATTGTTACAAAGCCCTCCACCAGTCCCCAACAGCAGCATGCATAGTTGTCTCCTACTCATCTCTTAACAGTTCATTTCTTGACCGTCCTTCTTACACACATACATGCACCCACATCTTATTTGGCTTAGATGTCTCTCCTCTGGGTTTACATAGCATCATATCCATTACCTTTAGTAGAACTTATCCCACTGTCTTAAATTTATTTATTTTCTTGTCTGTCTTCCTTAACTGACTATGATCAGTTGTAAATCATGAGCCTTACTTTCTTCAACATTGAATTCCCCTGTCCTAAGATGATGCCTAGAACAAAATAGATGCAGAATAAACATTGAATGAATGAATCTGTGTGTAAATTCATGAGAATCAAACTTGAAGACATTTGCTTTGGTGGCTATTAAATTTGAGGATTTTGTTATGGAAAACTCAATCTTCATTAGTAGGAATTCACCCTTTTCTTTTGTATGCAATTGACTTGGAATGACTTAAAAATTATTTGTTTTCCTTCTTAGTGAAAATGCTTTGGGACTTTGTCTTTAAGGTGACACCAACACTCAGTTTTGAATAGGCTATAGGTTGAATTTGTGGTCTCAAGCGTTGCGAGACCTAGCAAGGCTCTTCGGTAGAGCTTGGTTATATTTAGATGATTTCTTTTCTCTGTCTGGCAGTTTTTAGTCTCTGATCTGTGTGATAGCCAGATCCCAGATAACATTAAATATTAAATAAGAAAAGGAAAAAGTGGGATTCTTCTCATTTTACCTATGCCTTTCTTTTTGGGTATTTCTGGCTTATCCTCTTACTACTTCAGCCATGTAGAGTAATATTTATATCCATAGTGTTTGAAGAGGACTCCTGAACCCACCAGTTGATTTTCTGCCCCGAGAGCCCAGTACACAGACATACATCCTCTTGTGGCTCAATTGCTTTCCTCATTCTAACAGAAAAGAACAGGAGACTGCCAAAGCAACCCTTCATGCTTCATGGGAGACCAAATGGACAGCAATGTGTTCTTATGTGAGTGATTGGGCTGGAACAGTTATTTTCTTCCTTTTGCCTTTACTGAGAAAAATTGCCAGTTTACCTGTATTCTTTTTCACTTATTGAAAGAGGATACTTAAATACAGAGAAGTGCTGCAATACCTTATAGACAGTTTTTATATTCGCAGCATAAAGAGAGGAGGCAGGATTGTAGCACAGAAAGCCCCAGGGCTTCAAAGCCAGAGGGGCTTGCATTGGAACATACTACCAGGGAACTGGGTGGTATTTCCGTCTCCAAGGGTCAGATCAGTCCTTTGTAAAAGGGATATGCTGAAATTCATCCCATGAAAATTACTCCTTAAATAAAGCAATTTAAATATACAGAGATGGCAAGAGGGAAGGAAATAAATGTTCATTTGTTGAGAGTCCGCTATGTGTTCAATTACTTAAATGGAACATTATACTCGTCTGCAAATGTTCTATATTCTATTTCTGCAAATGCTCATGACAGACCCTAGACCACAGTATGCCACATACAGAAAAGATTACCTTTTCTGCACCACACATTTCATAAATGATATATGGCATAATAAATACTAATTTTTAAGTGTTTCTCATCTCTAGATTTCTTTCTTCTGTCCCTTCGTGGATAATGAAGTATAGGTGTTCCAAGCAAAAAAAAGTCCTCATTTCAAACCCAGGCTCTGACATCAATACTACGGGTCTTGTACACATTTCCTTCCTGACCAACATACTCTACAGCCTGGGTGTATACTGCAGCCTCACCTCTTAAGTGCTGCATAGACTTAGGAAAGTTACTTACTCCTCTAAATGCAGTAAAACTTCTTGACACCATATCCTAAGGTGCCATGCACATCACACTCTAGGAGATTGGAGCAAGTTCTCAAATCCTTTCTCCAACAGGGATGTGGTAAAAGTCTTATCTTCTGGGATAGATAATAGAGAACACTGGATGAGTCCAATACCTTGAATAGGCCTGATAAAATGGGCACCAGCTTACTGATTTCCTCATCTGTTACTGGATGCACTGTGACTGTCCCCAGTGTCCTAAAGCTAGTATTAACACCATCCAGAGCTGCTTCTAAACTACAGGAAGGAATGACCCAGATTTGGATCACACAGCTGGGCCACCCTCTCTCACCACTATGACCTCTAGATGTTCACCAAGTTAACTGCAGACTCACACTGGTCATTACATTAACCTGTTAATAACATGACTCCACATTTTATGTGATTTTTTTTCTTTCACTCTACTTACTACAACATGATGTGGTCTTTCTATAATGTAATAGCACCTACCTCCTATTGTGAGAATTAAAGGAGATAATCCAAGTAAGGATCTTATCACCATGCCTTGGGCTCAGCAAATGTAAATAAAGGGTGACTGGTAATAATAATTGAAACACAAATCCAAAGGAAAAGGAAAGCATACTTTAGTGACATAGTGCTGCCGTTTCCAAAAGTAAAATAATAATATTTTTCCATGTTGACGCACTGAAAGTTCTATCACTCTCAATATCGCTTTCACTATATCTATATATACCTATACCTATATATTTCTACATCTATATATCTATATCATCTCTCTGTCTCTATCTTTTTATCTATCTCTCTGGCCCTAAACAGAGTTGTTTTAAATGGTGTGTATTTTCAGGCAACGGAAATGTCAAAAAACAATACAATTTAGAGTAACATTCTAATTCACCTATGAGTCTCTGTACCTTTCTGGATGAAACACATTCAGAGGCACTGAGCATAGCCGTGAGATGGTAACAAAGCTCTACAGTGGGAATAATCTGTTAATAAACTGTATTTTAAAAACTAATGCAGAAAATTAGACTCTTCTGATAAAACAACAGTAAAACAGCTACATCTTGGTGAAGGCTGACTTTTAGAGTGACATCGTACTGGTTTGAAAGGGTTATGTACCCTAGAAAAGACATGTTTTAATCCTGATCCATCTTGTGGAGGCAGCCCTTTCTCTTAACCCCTATTCAGTACTATGGTTTGGAAACCTGATTAGATTATCTCCACGGAGATGAGACACACTCAATTGTGGGTATTAACCTTTGATTAGAGGGAAATGTGACTCCACCCATTCCAGGTGGGTCTTGTTTAGTTCACTGGAATCCTTTAAAAGAGGAAGCATATTAGAAGAAGTTTCTGAGTCATGAGAACCATAAAGACTCCACACAGCCAGAGACCTTTGGAAAAGAAGAAGGAATGTGCCCCTGGGGGCGATTCATAAAAGAAGAAGCCTGGAGAGAAAGCTAGCAGATGTCACCATGTTCACCATGTGCTTTTCCAGTTGACAGAGAAACCCTGAACTTCGTCAACCTACTTGAACCAGGGTATCTTTCCCTGGATGCCTTAGATTGGCCATTTCTATAGCCTTGCTTTAATTTGGACATTTTCATAGTTTTAGAACAGCAAACTTGCAATTTATTAAATTTCCCCCTTTTAAAAGTTGTTCTGGGCAGAGAACGGTTAGCTCAACTAGCAGAGTTCATGCCTTCCATGCTGGAGACCTGGGTTTGAGTCCTAGTGCCTGCACATGCAAAAAAACAAACAAACAAAAAAGCCATTCTGTGTCTGGCATATCATATTCCAGCAGCTAGAAAACTAGAACAGACATCAATGTGATCTCAAGTGCTATCCTGATATCTAAGTCCTCTGTCCACCCATTGGAAAAATATAAACATAAAGAAAATGTTTTAGTCCTTTGTCTCTAAATTTTTATATAGTTCTCAGATTGAATGAGAAGACTGGGCTTCTAACTAGAGTTGCTGCCCAATTCCTTTGAATAATAAAATGAAAGAGCATCCAAATGATCAATGGGTCTGTGAAGAGGCAGACATATGATGGCGTCTGCTTAGCAAAGATCAAAATGAAAGACACAAATCAATTATGAGCCAACTATCACTTGGAATTTTGCTTGCAAATAATCATTGTTATCAGTTCTCTGTTTTCATCTCTTCTCCTTCCTCCATTTCATATTCTTTCTCCTCCATCCCCTCCTTCTCCGTCTCCTTCTACTTACGCTTTTATTTATTTTTTTTGGACAAGACACCATAAATAATTTGAAACTGTATTAAACCTGTGCTTTTAATAATCATTTAATAAGGAACAGTCCATGCCAGCAAATCCCAAGCAAGTGCTGATGGGATATTTCTTTTCTACCTCAAATCTTGTTAATTTAGGTGCAATTAAAGGAATTTCTAGGCAGTCCTATCTCCTTTCAACCCCTCCATTCTACATCTGATTTAAATTACAGTAAATAATGACATTTATTTTATGCATTTGATTAAATACATTAATATACTAGCTGTCTATCACCTCATCCTCCCATCTTCTCATCCCAGTATCTTTACTGTGAACCCAACTGTGAAGTTATACACACATATTTAATACATGTGCCCATACATACACAATTTGCATTAGTTTTGCTACTGCAATTATACTTTCCTTCATTTTTTTAACCTTTTAGCAATGAATCATAAAGAAGCTTTGCATATTAATAACCCTACAAAAATTACTTATAAATAAACATGCCCCAAGCCATGAACTGCTTCTAATACAGTTCACTTACAAGTTTTCTTTCACTGTCCAGAAGGAAAAATACATATGTGAAACAAGGAAGGCTCAGATTGAAACTGAAATTGCAATTAACATGCATGGGTTATTATTCTTGACTATCTGTTTGGGTTATTATTATTTGGTAGAACTGGCTTGATACTTTGGAATTTCAAGTACCATAAAGAGTGGATGAAAGAAGGAATGAGGGTATTTTGTTAGACAGACCATGAACTTTGGATTAATAGCTGTATGACCTTGAATAAGTTATTTAATTACATTGAACCTGTGTTTTTAAGTGCAGCAAAGGAAAAATGGTCAGTATTTTGTAGGACTGTTGAAAGCATTTGAGGTACTGCATGCCAAGCATTATAAAAGTACGAGGAAGCTTTAGCCCACAAATTGTGAAAAACAGTGAGATAATGTGGGGAAATAAAACTCTAACAGGCTGTGTGCTGGTCTGAATCTGTGGTGGACCCCAGAAAAGCCATGCCCTTTGATCCTCATTCAGTATTGCTGGGTGGGAGCATTTTGATTGTTTCCATGAAGATGTGACCCACCCAATTGTGGGTGGTAACTTTTTTTTTTTTTTATTACATGGGCAGGCACCCGGAAACGAACCCGGGTCCTCTGGCATGGCAGGCAAGCATTCTTGCTTGCTGAGCCACCGTGGCCCGGGTGGTAACTTTTTATTAGATGATTTCCATAGAGGAGTGTCTCCACCCACTGAAGTTGCTTACTGGAATCCTTTAAAAGAGGAAACATTTTGGAGAGAGTGTCTTTTTGGTAGAGCCACGAGAAAGCCAGCAGACGCCACCATGTTCGCCATGTGCCCTTCCAGCTGAGAGAGAAATGTTGAACGTCGTCGGCCTTCTTGAACCAAGGTATCTTTCCCTGGATGCCTTAAATTGGACATGTGTATAGTCTTGCTTTCAATTGGGACATTTTCTCGGCCTTAGAACTGTAAACTAGCAACTTATTAAATTCTCCCTTTTAAAAGCCATTCCATTTCTGGTATAGTGCATTCTGGCAGCTAGCAAACTAGAATAGGCTGCTTGATGTACAGTAGGTCTAACATGAATATTAGCACCTTCCAAAGCCACACTCTGATGGACATGTTTACCACTCAAAAATTTCAAAGAGCTGTTTCTCTCATAGCAACAATGCAAAGTAATTTTAGATATACTCACCAGATGAAAGGTTCATCTAAACCATTTATCAGAAATAAGAAAATTGGTTTCTTAACTAAAAATGATATTTAAGTGTTCAGTGTACAATCTAAGCTGAAATATTTGTAGTTGCAGTGGTATATAGCATATATACTGTTTGAACTCTTTTTTTTTTTTTGGTGGGGGGTGCTGCAGAAAATGGTCTAAAGCCTTGCATGAAAAGTTTCAATGGTAGTTTGACTACTAACACCTTTAGGTTCAGCATAAAAGTAGATTCCAAAGTAAAAATTGTCATTTAGTACCATTGCTAAATCTGCTTTTGCAAGTAGATGAAAGACATTAATTGTCTAGGCACTTATAAAACATGCGCTAAGAAACAATTTTTTGAGAAAACTTACAAGCAGTTTTGTTTGGAATCAGTTACATCAATTCCTATGGGAATTTTCAGAAATTATTTTAAATGTTTTGCTTTTTTTTTTTTACCTTATTTCAATGGAAAACTTCAACTTTATCAAGAAAGAAACTTACATATGTGTGAAGAACTACTTTAACAAAGAGTCATTTGAGGAAAATTGTGGTATTTGTCCAAAATATTGCCTTCTCTTTGCTTTAGGCCTCATCTGTGCCAGTTTAAAACTGTTGTGTATCCCAGAAAATTCATATATTTTAATCCTTATTCAATATATAGAGCAGAAACATTTTGATTAGATTATCTCCATTTTTTATTAAGAATCTCTAATTTTCAATTACAGTTGTGACATGTCCACTTGTGGGTATGGCCTTTTGATTAGATTATTTCTGTGGGAATGTGGCATATCCAATTGTTATTAGATGGAGATGTGACTGTACCGATTCAAGGTGGGTCTTGATTAGTTTATTGGAGTCCTTTAAAAGGGGAAGCATTTTTTTAAATTTATTAATTAAAAAAATTTAACAACTGAACTAAAACATCAACATATACAATCAGGAATTCACAATATCATCACTTAGTTGCATATTCATCATTTCTTAGAACATTTGCATCAATTCAGAAAAAGAAATAAAAAGACAACAGAAAAAGAAATAAAATGAAAACAGAAAAAATAAAAAGATTATACATACCATACCCCTTACTCCTCACTTTCATTAGCATTTCGTACTAAATTTAACATTTGTTCCCCCATTACTTATTTTTATTCCATATGCTCTACTTGTCTTTGGACAAGTTAGATAAAAGGAGCATCAGACACAAGGTTTTCACAATCACACAGTCACATTGTGAAAGCTATATCTTTATTCAATCATCATCAAGAAACATGGCTACTGGAACACAGCTCTATATTTTCAGGCAGTTCCCTCCAGCTTCTCCATTACATCTTGAATAACAAGGTGATATCCACTTAATGCGTAAGAATAATCTCCAGGAAAACCTCTCAACTCTGTTTGGAATCTCTCAGCCATTGACACTTTGTCTCATTTAACTCTTCCCCCTTTTGGTCGAGAAGGTTTTCTCAATCCCTTGATGCTGAGTCTCAGCTTGTTCTAGGATTTCTGTCCCACATTGCCAGGAAGGTCCACACTCCTGGGAGTCATGCCCCATGTAGACAGGGGGAGGGTGGTGAGATTGCTTATTGTGTTGGCTGGAGAGAGAGGCCACATCTGAGCAACAAAAGAGGCTCTCTTGGGGGTGACTCTTAGGCCTAAATTTTAAGTAGACTTGACCTATCCTTTGTGGGGTTATGTTTCATATGAACGAACCCCAAGACTGGGGGCTCAGCCTATAGCTTTGGTTGTCCACACTGCTTGTGAGAATACCAAGAATTCAACTTGGAGAAGTTGAATTTCTCCCCATTCTCACCATACCCTGAAGGGGACTTTGCAAATACTTTTCCACTCACTGATCAAATCATTGGGGCATCACTCTGGACAAACCAACAAAATCTCATGTCCTACCTGAGATTCCAAGTACTTAAGGTATTCAATCAAACTATCCACATAAGTTATATTAAGAAATGCACTAGTCAAAATATAAATTTTGTAACAAATAAACATTTTTTTGCTTTAGTCTCACACATAAGGTGACATTTTAAAATATTAATTACCATCTTTTTTCAGTACCCTGCAATAATGACATCCCTTTGTTCTTCCTCATGCAAAAACATTTTTAAAAATTGTACATTGTACATTTCACTATTATTATACACTCTAAGCATTCCTAGATTATACCATCTTGATCTTTAACATCTATCTTTTTTTCTGATTTCATTTATGTCCCCAGCCCTCCTCCCTCTATCATTCTCATATGCAGCTTCATTTAGTGTTTTAACATAATTATGTTACAGTTAGGTAGTATTGTGCTGTCCATTTCTGAGTTTTTGTATCCAGTCCTGTTGCACAGTCTATATCCCTTCAGCTCCAATTACCCAATATCTTACCCTATTTCTATCTCCTGATGGTCTCTGTTATCAACAAAATATTCCAAGTTTATTCACTAATGTCAGTTCATATTAGTGAGACCATACAGTATTTGTCCTTTAGTTTTTGGCTAGTCTCACTCAGCATAATGTTCTCAAGGTCCATCCATGTTGTTACATACTTCATAAGTTTATTCTGTCTTAAAGCTGCATAATATTCCATCATGTGTATATAACACAGTTTGTTTAGCCACTCATCTGTTGATGGCCATTTTGGCTGTTTCCATCTCTTTGCAATTGTAAATAATGCTGCTATAAACATTGGTGTGCAAGTGTCCGTTTGTGTCTTTGCCCTTATGTCCTCTGAGTAGATACCTAGCAGTGGTATTGCTGGGTCATATGGCAATTCTATATTCAGCTTTTGAGGAACCACCAAACTGCCTTCCACAGCGGTTGCACCATTTGACATTCCCACCAACAGTGAGTAAGTGTTCCTCTTTCTCCACATCTTCCCCAGCACTTGTCATTTTCTGTTTTGTTGATAATGGCCATTCTGGTGGGTGTGAGATGATATCTCATTGTGGTTTTGATTTGCATTTCTCTAATGGCCAGGGAAGTTGAGCATCTTTTCATGTGCCTTTTGGCCATTTGTATTTCCTCTTCTGAGAAGTTTCTGTTCAAGTCTTTTTCCCATTTTGTAATTGGATTGACTGTCTTTTTGTTGTCGAGTTGAACAATCTCTTTATAAATTCTGGATACTAGACCTTTATCTGATATGTCATTTCCAAATGTTGTCTCCCATTGTGTAGGCTGTCTTTTTACTTTCTTGATGTTCTTTGATGCACAAAAGTGTTTAATTTTGAGGAGTTCCCATTTATTTATTTCTTTCTTCAGTGCTCTTGCTTTGGGTATAAGGTCTAGAAAACCACCTCCAAATATAAGATTTATAAGATATTTCCCTACATTTTCTTCTGACTGTTTTATGGTCTTAGACCTAACGTTTAGGTCTTTGATCCATTGAGTTAACTTTTGTATAGGGTGTGAGATACGGGTCCCCTTTCATTCTTTTGCATATGGATATCCAGTTCTCTAGGCACCATTTATTGAAGAGACTGTTCTGTCCCAGGTGAGTTGACTTGATTGCCTTATCAAAGATCAATTGTCCATAGATGAGAGGGTCTGTATCTGAACACTCTATTTGATTCCATTGGTCAATATATCTATCTTTATGCCAGTACCATGCTGGTTTGACCACTGTAGCTTCATAATATGCCTTAAAGTCAGGCAGCGTGGGACCTCTGACTTCATTTTTTTCCTCAGGATACTTTTAGCTATTCAGGGCACCCTACCCTTCCAGATAAATTTGGTTATTGGTTTTTCTATTTCTGAAAAGTAAGTTGTTGGGGTTTTGATTGGTATTGCATTGAATCTGTAAATCAATTTAGGTAGAATTGACATCTTGATTATATTTAGTCTTCCAATCCATGGACATGGTATGCCCTTCCATCTATTTAGGTCTTCTGTGATTACTTTTAACAATTTCTTGTAGTTTTCTTTGTATAGGTCTTTGTCTCTTTAGGTAAATTATTCCTAAATATTTTATTCTTTTGGTTGCAATTGTAAATGGAATTCGTTTCTTGATTTCCCCCTCAGATTGTTCATTACTAGTGTATGGAAACACTACAGATTTTTGAGTGTTGATCAAAGAGACTGCCACTTTGCTGTACTCATGTATCAGCTCTAGTAGTTTTGCTGTGGATTTTTCAGGGTTTTCGACATATAGTATGATATCATCTGCAAACAGTGAGAGTTTTACTTCTTCCTTTCTAACTTTGATGCCTTGTATTTCTTTTTCTTGTCTAATTGCTCTGGCTAGAACTTCCAACACAATGTTGAATAACAGTGGTGATAGTGGACATCCTTGTCTTGTGCCTGATCTTAGGGGGGAAGTTTTCAGTTTTCCCCATTGAAGATAATATTAGCTGTGGGTTTTTCATATATTTCCTTTATCATTTTAAGGAAGTTCCCTTCTATTCCTATCCAAAAGGAGAAACATTTTGAAGAAACTTCAGATGTAGACATGTGGAAAACAGTTGCTTCAGAGCTGACAGAGACACAGATGTTTGGAGATGCTTGGTGTGCCAACAGAGAGAGCAGATACCTAGACTAGACACAGGCAAAGCTCAGCAGATGCCACCATGTGCTTTCCTATGAGGTGCTAAGTAAGCCAGAACCAAGAGTTGATTCCCAGAGGAACTAAGTGAAAGTCTACAGATGCTTGGAGAGGAATCCACTGACATCAGAAGTGGGAAGAAACAGTTCCAGAAACAAGGACCAGTAGACACTAGCCCACACCTTCTCAGCTGAAAGAGGTGTTCCGGATGGATCAGCCTTTCTTGAATAAAGGTAATTTATTTTTGGTGCCTTAATTTGGGCATTTTCTTGGCCTTAGAACTGTAAACTTGTAATAGATCTCCTTTATACAAGTCATTTCATCTAGTATATTGCATTTTGACAGCTTTAACAAACTAATTCAGATTTTGGTACGAGAGGAGTGGGGGTGCTGCAGTTTGCAAATACCAAGTATGTTGGAACAGCTTATCGAATAGATAAAGGGAAAATTCTGAAAGAGTTGTAAGGATCTTGAGAGAGAAGCCCTAGAATGTGTTCAAGAGACTGTTGGACTGTGTAGATATCTCCAAAGAGGCTTTAGACAGAAATGACGAACATGTCATTGCAAACTAGAAGAAAGGCATTCATTGTGGATGGAAGGCAGAATCTGAGAGTGATGAACTTGGATATTTAGCAGAAGAAATTTGCAAACTAAATGTGGAAAGGGCAGTCTGACTGCTCCTTGCAGCTTATAGTAAAATGTAACAGGAAAAAGATAAGTTGAGAACTGAACCCTTGGGTACAAAAACAAAACAAAACAAAACAGAAATTGGTGGTCTGGAAAATTCTGGGCTTCCAGAAAGTGAAATGCCAGCAAATAGGGCCCCACATGAGGATTTAACCAAACATGGAACCAGTCAGCCATTTCAGAAAAAGCCGGGAGTAACACTTCTGGAGCAATTTTTCCTGCCCTATTGACATCAGGCCCAGATGAGTGACTTACTTTGGTCATGATGTAAAAGTGACCTGTCCATTTTCTCAGTAGTAGTGTCGGGATGCATCATGTGCGGTTCCTCTGCTCTCTCTTCCTCCCATGGTGAGACAGGCATAACCAAGAATGTGTTCCTCCTACATTTCAGCCTTGGTCCTGAAATATAGATGACATAGATGTCTGTTGCAGCCAACCCACAGCAGACTGAAGAAAACAACTAATCATTAATGGATAGCTTGGTGGGTTTTTATAAAGGGGATACACATATGTAGTGGCTACAAAGAGTAGGCAATAGAATATTACCAACACACCCGAAACCCACTTCCTGCCTCCTCCCAGACTCCACTTCTGTTTGAAGATAAACAATTTCCTGACTTCTGTTGCCACAGATTGATTTTTCCTGTGTGTATTCTTTTGGGTCTGATTTCCTTCATTCTGACATCCTTCATCCCAAAGTATAGTTTTGAGATTTGCTGTTGTGAGTAGGAGGAGTTAAGTCATTCTCATTGCTATAAAGTAGTCTATTGTATGGATACAGCACTATTTATTTAGTCATTCTAATTTTGTTGAACATTAGGGTAGTTAGAAATTGTGGGCTATTATGAAAAATAATAAAGGTAATTTATTATAGTAATAAATGTAATTACATATACCTTTTGAACATATATGCACACATTTCTAGTGTGTACATACTTGGAAGTGAAAATACAGAGACATATGCTAAGTATATGTTCTGCTTCAGTAGAAACTGCCAATGGCTTTCCAAAGTAGACGTACTAACATATTCCCACTTGCAAAGTCTTAGAGATTCTGTTCTTCCAAATTCTTCCCCAAAACATGTATTTCATTTATTTCTCTTGCCATTTGGTGGCTGTGTGATGGTATCTACATTGTGGCATTTACTCGCATGTTTCTGATAACTAGATGTTGGTCACATTTTTATGGTTATTGGCTATTGGATATCCTGTGTTGTGAAATGTCTGTTCAAGTATTTTGCTCATATTTTATTTGGGTGTTCCTTATTGCCTCTTATACCAAAGTTCACTATTCATTATGGAGTCAAGCAGTTTGTCAAATATAAGTAGTTCCTATACCTTCCCCTACTCTGTAGCTTGGCTTGCCTGTCCCCTGTCTTGATGCTGTTTTTTGATTAACAAACTTTTAAAATTTTAAGTAGTCTAATGTGTCATAATTTTCTTCATATTTTTTCTTATTGTCTACCTACTTCATGGTCATGAAAAGATCATCTTATACTATCCCCTAGAAGTTTTATTATTTTACCATTTACATTTATATTCATACCTCATCTGAAATTGATTTTATAAATAGCCAAAGGTATGTTTTTCCTCCTTTAAAAAGATGATCACATTACTATTTCCTTTACTTAGGGACAAAGGAGAATATTTGATTAACTTTCAAATTTAAGCCAACCTTGCATTACTGGTATAAACTTTAGCTATACAAGTTTTAGTGTGTTTTATTTGCATGTGTGCTCATTTTTAATTTCATTACTATGTTTGATTTTCTAATATTTTGTTTGGTGGTTTTTTTCATGTGAGTTATTGATCTATGCTTTTTATTCATTGTAAAAATCTTTTCAGGTTCTGATATTAACATTATACTGTCTTCATGAAATGAGTTAGAAAATGTTTCTTCATTTTCTTTTTTCTGGAAAAGTGACTACGATTTTTTTTCTTTCTTCAAATGCGTCCAGGAAAAGACTCACTCTGACAGTTGGAATCACATTTCCTGGTTTTTCTTTCAGGATATTATCCTTCAAGTTCTGAATCTCTTAGTAGCTCATATAAGGCTTTCAAACACATGTAATTTCCATTTTTCCAAGATTTATGCTTGTTCTTAGGAGAAGATTGGTGTGCTAAAACTAATCTTTTATAACAAGAAACATACTTATTTTAAAGTTTACATTTCATTAACACAACTTCTTCAATAGATTGACAATGTTTTCTCCTAAAGACAGCTCACAAAAATCCACATTTTTTTCAGATTATGCACATGACCAGAACTATATTCCCCATTCCATTCCCAGCTCTGAGCCACACAGTAAGAATATTAAAATAAAAAACAGTAAAAGTAGGTGACAAGGGGTTATAAAAACCTTTAGGAGCTAAATAATAAAAAAAATAATAATAACAATTGTCGTAAGGGAGAGGTATTGGCCAGTTTCAAAATACCCAGTACCTTCCACACATACAAAAAAAGGAAGGAAATATAAAAAGAAAAAGAAATCATAAACTTTGACCATCTACCTTAAATAGATAAGGAAACTAACTCATCCACATTATGTTGAACATTCAAGTTGAGGCAATTTGATGCTCTGGAAAAATTCTCAAGGGAGATAATGTCTCCTTTACTTATGGAGTCAAAGCAATCCTGGTTTTAATTTCCAAGTCTACTTTTAATATCTGTGTGACTTTTGATACATTACTTAGATTTGTGTGCAAAGTTTCATTGTCTATAAATGGTTTAGTCTCCTAGAACCCATTCCCTCATAACTACTGAAGTGGTTTTGGTATATGCAATCTGTATGAAACAACTGTTTTTGAAACTTCCAGTGGATTTTCATCACATTTGGGTTAGAATAGAATTCATCTTGCCAAAAAATGCTCTACCTCAGCCAGTAAAACTTGTTTTTCATCCTGGGGATCTACCTCAGCAGCCTTTTACTATTTCCATAGCCAGCACCTTTGCTTGTCCTGATCCTTCTGCTGAGACCATTTTTCCTGATCTTCACGTGGGGACACCTTCTCACTACTCAAGTACAGGTCTGTGTCCTCTCCCGGGAATTGCCTTCCCTGACCACTTGTTAAAAGGTAATCCCACTAACAACGTCATTCTAGCACAAAATTCTATTTTATTGTTTTCATAACATGTATTGTTCTTTGGAATAATCTGCTTCACTCATTTATTTACATATTTATTTCCTGTCTGCTTTTCATACCTCCAAAATATAAGCTCCATAAGAGCAGGGACCTTGATTGTCTTTTTCATCATTAAATCTCAGGAGCTTAGAACAGTGTTTGTTATAGCACCAAGAACAGAGTTGATTCATGGAGTGAATGAAGTATTGTAAAGATTAAACAAAAATTAGATGTGCGATGTTTGGCTAAATAGCAGATGTTCAATAAATAATATTTTTCTTCATCGTTACTTCTTATCTTATATCCACTTCTTACAGATGCCCTAATCAGTGCCTGCTGCTCTATGTACAGCATACCAGCTCTACTTCAGGCTTTCCTTCTTTGTTGCAAAGAGGAGATAGCTCCTCTGCAACAGTTGCTAATTTGTTAACTCACACTGAGGTCTGCCTCTTATGATTCATTTTCAAGGTTGATTTTGAAATACTGTGACATTGCTGTTATGTCAAATGTGTATGTTTTAGTCTGGGTTCCAATGCCTCGATTACACTCACAGTCAGCAACCCCTACTGGAAGGACTGAAGTGTGTTCTATTTCCACGAAGGCTGGTAAAAAGTAGTTCACGCTGCCATGGAGGGCATTCAGACATAGTATACCAACTGCTTTCTCAGGGAACCAGTATGAATCAGGGCAGCCTTCATCTGCTCTGTCACCATCACAGGCCCTGGACACTATCTTTTGGGTTGGGTAAAGTGCAATGTGTCTGGCTCTTCATTCAAAAGGGAAGTTGGATGAGTTCCAAGAATATACAAATAATGGGATTGTGTGAGTCAGTGTGTGTGTGTGTGTTGTTGGGGGGTAGGGAATCACTGATAATTAATTAAGAATTGAGATGGTGTCAAAAGTAAGTTGCTGAAAACAGAGAAATCAGTGAGGGGGTTAGTGCTTCAGAGGCAGGTTTTGGAAATCTATTCACAGGCTTTGGGCCAGACCTGTTTATAGGCTTTGGAGCAAGACAAACCAGGAGTTGACTACATGTTAGTAATGTGACCCTGGTCAAGTTGCTATGAGATATAAGATAATTTATGTAAGGTGTTTAATATTGTTTCAAACATATAATGGGCACTCACTACACGGGATATATTGTTATTCAGACAAGATCTACCTCCTTTATAGTTGTTCAGAAAAGTTCACACACCAAGGCATTGATGAAAGCCTTCAGTTTTCCCTTATAGAATTATTGGGTGATCCTATCCACCCACTACTATTAAGCTCAGTTATATTATCAGAGACAAAGACAGGCTTTGACAAGACTCAATGGATGAATGTCAGTTTCCTGTGCTGTTCACTATCATCTGATTCACTTTCAACTCTTACATTTAACAGCACTGGCAGGATTGAATGGACTCAAATACACTGGACATTATTGATGCTTTGTCTTCACTGATATCTTCAGCTATCCACATGTCAAGATCGTCATTCAGCAGTGTTTCCATTTCCTAATGCTGCCGGAATGCAATATACCAGAAATGGGTTGGATTTTATAAAGGAAATTATTAAGTTACAAGTTTACAGTTTAGGGCAGTAAAAATGTTCAAATTAAGGCATCCAGGAAAGGATACCTTGACTCTGAGGAAAAGGCCTATGGTATTCAGAACACCTCTTTCAACTGGTAGGGCATGTGCATCTTCTGGTTCTTTGGTTTCTGGTTTCAAATAGCTTCTCCAGGGGTGTTATCTTTCTGCATCTCCAAATGTCACTATCTGAGATTTTTCCAAAATGGTTCCCAAAATGGACTCCAGTAAGTGGATTAAGACCCACCTTGAATGGGAAGAGCTATATGTGGAAAACTGCCTAATCAAAAGGTCCCACCCACACTTGAGTGTGGCACATCTCCATGGAAACAACTTAATCAAAAAGATCCCACACAATAACAGGTCTGCCCCTAAAAGACTAGATTAAAATAAAAAACATGGCATTTCTGGTGCACATCATAGTTTCAAACTAGCATGAGGAACATATGATTTCATTGTGATAAAAGAGTCTGATTGATAATGTGTGATGAATTTTAATATATGAGCGTTCTGTAAAATTTTTGACAATAAATATAACTCAGCATGCCACATATAGAATCTGTATGTACTTGTACACTCCATCCATGTATGCATGTTTTTTATATACATGCTATCTCTTAACTATATGTCTGTTTGCATGTGTCTATATGGGTATGTCTTAATAAATGTGAATGTATACATATGTGTGTTTTTGTGTGTGTCATCCAATATATCTGGAAAATATCTCTAAAATGCTATTAGAGCATACTCTCTTTCCAAGGGCCTTTATCATGTACAAATCAGAGCACTAGAAATCAAGTAACCAGGATAGAAATTTGAGTTAGTTCTTCCACCTTTTGGAATCATAGGTTCCTCTTGTGATGTTACATTTTTTGAACCTCGTATGCAAATTAGGAATAAATAATCTAAATCACAAGATTCCTTAGAAGTTGATGGCCCATCAAAACACTGCCTATCATATAATAGGGGCTAAATAAACAATTCTCTCGTTAACTTCCTCACTTTCTTTCCCCCTTTTTAGACAAAGTCACTCCAACTGTAAATGGTCTCAATGAAATAAAAAATGTATATACAACATGCTAATTTCCACTTAGGAGAGATCTATCTTTCTTTAACCAATAATACTGAGATGGCTAAGAGGAGAATGAAAGTTAGAATTGGCGATAGTGGCTAACTATTTACAATTTATCATCAGACTGAGTCATGGGTTAGTCCATGTTTTCTGTAAAACAGATGCCAAGATGTAATTAAAAGTTTAAGAAATTAATTATAGGAAATACCTATACAAGAAAAATGGGAATGGCACTGGTGAGCCTGGGAGAACGTATAAATCATGATATGAATCTGATGCTGAGGGAAGGAAGGAAAGAACATTGAATGGAATCAAATTAGGACACTGAAGTTCTAATGAAAGTTAGGCAAAACCAATGAGCCAAACTCACCAGTCAAAGGAGTCCCATGTCAGCCAAGAATGGAAGGTGTGGTTTCCCTGTTAACACCATGATGGATTTCAAGGCACAAAGCTAGGGGTCCACTATAGCAGATATGAGAATGGTGTTCTCAGGTGGCCACTGTAGGTGGGGAAGAACCAAGCAGTGTGCGTTGATTGAGATAGAGATGTTAAAATAATTACAATGAAATATAGCATTATACAAAAAAGCAATACATTTCAAAGTACATTGTAACAGGGATTTTTAGAACAGATTTCAGTTTGGTATGGGTTACTGATCCACAATTTTAGGTACATCCTGCTAGCTACTCCAAGACACAGGAGACTAAAAGAAGTATCAATAGAATGATTCAGCAGTCATACTCATTTGTCAAAACTTATTTTCTCTGTTGTAACTCCTCCTTCTCCTTTGAGCCTTCTTTAGGGGTATTTGAGGTATGCCTATTTAACTTTTTCAAGTTGAAAAGGGGTGTTGATAATATGGGAAAAGGGGATGGAACTAATTGATGCTCTTGGAGAGGCTGGCCCCTCTTGGTTTCAGGACTTATGTGGGCTAAGAACCCATCTGGAGATTGTAAGCTTCTGGAAAGTAATCTTAGTACATGAAACTTTTGTAGAATTTCAGATAGAACCCTAGGTGTTGTTTAAGGTTAACAGGAATGGTTTGGGTTTGGGTTTCACAAACCATGGTAATTAGCAATATGAAACTAAAGTTTGTATAAGAGTAGCCTCCAGAATAATCTCTTAACTCTTTGAACTCTCTTGGCTACCTTATTTCTTCCTGCCCCCCCCCCCCACTTTTGGACAAGAAGGTATTGTTGATCTCATGGTGCCAGAGCCAGAGTCATGTCCCATGTTGCCAGGGAAACTTTCACCCCTGGATGTCATGTCCCATGTAGGGGGCAGGGTAATAATTTTCCTTGCAGAGTTGGCCTCAGAGAGAGAAAGGCCACATCTGAGCAACAAAAAAGGTTTTCTGGAGATAACTCTTAGGCATAACTATAGGTAGGCTTAGGTTTTCTGCTACAGAAATAAGTTTCATAGTGCATTTCCTAATATAATTTATGTGAACCCCTTAACTGAACACCATAAGTATGTGGAATCTTGAGTAGAGCATGAGATTTTGTAGGTTTGTCCAGAGTGATATCCTGATAAATCCCAGAGTGATTTGAACAGTGATTTACAAAGCATTTGCAAAGTCCCCTTGGAGGAATGGCAAGAAAGTGGGAAAATTCAACTTCCCCAAGTGGAGAATTCTTGATATTCTCACAAACAGTGGAGACAACAAAAGCCACAGTCTGAGCCCTCAATCTGGGGGGTTGTTCGTATGAAACTTAACTTGGCAAAGGATAGGCTGAGCCTACTTAAAATGAGGGCTAAGAGTTACCCACAGATAACCTCTTTTGTTGCTCAGAAGTGGCTTCTCTCTCTCAGCTAACACAACAAGCAAACTCACTGCCCTCCCCCTTTCTACGTGGGACATGACTCCCAGGGGTGTGGACCTTCCTAGCAATGTGGGACAGAAATCCTAGAATGAGCTGGGACTCAGCATCAAGGGGTTGAGAAAACCTTCTTGATCAAGAGAGGGAAGAAAAAATGAGACAAAATAAAGTGTCAATGGCTGAGAGATTCCAAACAGAGTTGAGAGGTTATCCTGAAGATTATTCTTACACATTATATAGATATCACCTTTTTAGTTAAGGTATAATGGAGAGGCTGGAGGGAACTGCCTGAAAATATAGAGCTGTGTTCCAATAGCCATGTTTCTTGAAGATGATTGTATAATGATATAGCTTTCACAATGTGACTGTGTGATTGTGAAAACTGTGTCTGATGCTCCTTTTATCTACTTTATCGATGGACGAGTATAGCATATGGATTAAAAATAAATAAATGATGGGGGAACAAATGTTAAAATAAATTTAGTAGATTGAAATGCTAGTGATCAGTGAAAGGGAGGGGAAAGGGGGTATGTATGAATTTTTTTTCTGTTTTCTTTTTATTTCCTTTTCTGAATTGTTGCAAATGTTCTAATAAATGATCATGATGAATATACAGCTATGTGATGATATTGTGAGTTATTGATTATATATCAAGAATGGAATGATTATATGGTAAGAATGTTTTTGTATGTTGTTATGTTTCATTAAAAAAAAAAGCAAGCCTCAAGATCAAGGACTTGACCTATTGACTTGGGAGTCCCTAATATTTGAGACAGTGTCAGAGGTTCCCCAATAGTAAACCTTATTAGTTCCATATTTTTTACCCCTCCTTCAAGGGACTTTGCCAATACTTTTTACATTAACTGCACTGCACACTCTGGGATGTGTCCAGGTATTCCCTTAAGCATGATAGCAGCTTTGATATGCATGGCCAGGCTCCATCTTCTCATCAGATGACACAGTATCACTAAGCTTGGGTGGGCTCTGGATGCTGTATAACCATATATTCATTTATGGAGTTGTTGTGAAGGTCCTGGCAGTGGCATTAGAAATATAATGTAGTTTATTCTTCAGAGCAGTGGATTTAAATGGATGTAATTCGCTGTTGTGGGTAGAAGCACAAGTTTTTGGAGTTAAAGAGAATGGATGGTAACTTAGCTCTACCATATTGATTGTTTGACCCTGGGAAATTATAATCTGACTGAGTTTATATTTATTTATCATGACTACTACAGTAGAGCTTTGTAAGGATAAAATTAGGGTTAAATAGCAAGAAATCAAAATTTATTGAAATCAGAATTTTTATGCTAGACACCATTCTAAGCACTTTACTTTTGTTAATATATTAAATCAATCTAGCAAACAAGGACTTTTATAAAAGTGCTAGGGTGTAACCCAGGTTATAACCATTATCAGATGACAACGAAATACTCTATTATGAGATTAGAATTGTCAAATTTGCATCAATGCTATTTATTACTCTCTTATATGATTAAGATATCTTTAGAATTAATAACAATCTAGGTAGTTCAGGTCGCTCAGGAGGAACAGTGGAGACATTTGAACAGCAGAAGTCTCTTTAAAATGCCTCAAGACACACTTGTGCAGTCAATATCCTACTCAGAGGTTGCATCTGAACTCCCTTCTGGGACAAGTGGAAATTTGAGGCCCTAGAACCTAAACTGGAGTCCCAGGAGCTGCGATAGTGGAAAGAGGAATGACAAAGGGGAGTATTTCATATTGTCAGTCCCCGACTGTAGAACTCGGGGTTATTTGTTAAGTCTTTGGGGATTTACATGACTTGTGGTCTAACTTTAGGGTGAGAAGGAAGAGATTAAGGACCTGAGTTGATTTCAGCCCTGTCAACTGGTCCTGAGATAGAAGCAATTGTGTCTGTGACCATATATAGTTCTTGAGAGAATGGAATGACTGTGCGGAAGTAGTTGCAGGGTTTACATTCCAGTTGGCTACTCCAAGCATCAAATTCCTGTAGCAGTGATACTCACTATTTATTGCAGACCCTTAGGAGAGTCATGTGGTCACTGGTGATTTTGCTTCTATCCCTCTGAGCAGTGAGCAGCAATAGTTCACAAGAAAGTTTATTCTCCTGGGAATCTCCCCACCCCCAGACGTCATACAAGGAGAATTACTCATCTCAGGAAGCCCCCTGGGGCACAGGTGGCTGTCAGTCAATTAAAGCAAAAGAAAGAATTAGAAACACTTTCCTATTTTCAGGTGTACTAACTTTCTGTATAAATCCAGCCCTGTTGTTAATGTCTAGCCTTTGTGTGAGACAACTGCTGTTATTAGTATTGTAACCTAAAAGTTAAGATTTAAAGGAAGATTATGATTACTGAATTATTATATAAATATTCCTTTTTACTTTCTGGTACCTTGGAGTAGACAGGAAAATACTCGAAATCTTTGAATTGTGTTCTAGTTGCCTTGATCTCTAATAAGGATT
Organism: Myrmecophaga tridactyla; assembly: GCA_004026745.1. NCBI lineage: Eukaryota > Metazoa > Chordata > Mammalia > Pilosa > Myrmecophagidae > Myrmecophaga > Myrmecophaga tridactyla. The sequence goes on from PVIY010004132.1 coordinate 59,455, forward strand.
GTATAGCCTTTATCTTGTGCCCTTGTGATGGTAAAAATCTTCTGACTAGCCTTCATTTGTACCCATTTATCCAGTTTTTTGACTTTAGAGTCTTGTGATCACTAAAGACAGTCCCTAATATTTATTATGAAGGGTCCTGGATCAGCTCAGAACTAACCCACCCCAAGTCCAAATTATCTTGATAATGGAAGCTAGATTGAACCAAAATGGGCCTACCTGACAAGCATGGTAGCTTAGACTTTAACCTATAAGTGACCTATACCTCATTATAATACTAAAATCATGCCCATCATCACATTAAGATCACCATTTCCTTACATTTGTTCTATGACTAAGCCTGTAATCAATCTGCACATGCTCAATAATTAGATCATCTCTAATGATATCATCTGAAGCCATTGTACTCATTATCCTAAAACATGCCCACCTTTTTTTTTAAATGCTATAAAACCATCAGAATTACTACAGTTTGGGGAGACATATTTTTGGGCCAATAGGCCATCTGATCTCCTGCTATGTATCTAGTATTACACTTTTTTTCTCTTTGAAACCCTGGTGTCTCAGGAACTGGTCATTTGAGCGCACAGGCGAAAGAAATCCACCGCCTTTGTCTGGTAACTGTACCGAATTGAGTATAAGCCACGTTATTACTTCTCTAGCCAGAAATGTGACTAATTCTCCAAGAACATTTGGCTGAATGTATTGACACTCTGTGCTCTGTGCCTGGTATAGCAAACAGAATGGTCCTCCAAAGAAGGCAAGTATAGATCTAAATGACTGGAGTTTAAAATACACCATGAGAAAAAATTGCATCTTGGAGATCTTTAGAAATAAGTGTATGTATGTAAAGCAGACTCTCCCGAATGGGCTCCCCAGAGCTAGCATTTTGAAGTACCTTTTTATTAAAATATTTTTCCGAGGTAAAAGAGTTTAGGGACCTAGTTTACACAGTTCCAAAGAAATCACTGTGAAATTTCTCTAAACTTTATTGCAAATTTGTAGGAAATATATGTTAGGCAATGTCCCCCTAAATAAATTTGATTGTGGACTATCTTTCCCTCCTTCTGTTTGAGAAAGGCATTGAATAACACACACCATTTAGAAAAGAGCTTGAGATGTATTTGTCTATACTAATGTAAATTATTGATAGTTTTGTAGCTATTGCAGTTATTTGAGTCCTAACAGAGTGAACTATCTGACAATGACTTCTCATCTGACATAATTCCACTTCATCTAAATCAGACCCATCCTACCTTGATGCATGAACAAACAAAATTTCCTGTTTGTGGTTGAGGGGTGAATTTGTCCCAAAGCAAAAAGCTTAATTATCCAGGATCAACCTAATAGTATGAGCAAGAACCCACCAACTGAATTTTATGATTGAGCATTGTGCATTATTACTGTGATCTCCTGTTGTATTGGGATTTATTTTTCCATATTATCTGAGGCATTTGGATCCACATCTTCACTCATCTTCAAAAAGTGATTTTTTAGGCTATAAAACACAAGGTGTTTAATCACAGGAAAAGAAGAGAAGGGCAGGAAAGGGAAGACAGCCTGTACAACTGGATATGTTGGTTGACATGATTACTTATAGGACAATTCAAGTAATTAAATGTCATGGGTAGTCATTAAATGCTTCTTGTGTTCTTGCTGGATTGTAAAAAAATAGTGTTTCTTTTTAATGACAATGGATCTGTGTCACATATTCAAGGATAATCACAAAAGGGATAAATAAGAGCCCTGCTAATCATCAGAGAGCATGAGCAATTTTGGCAGAAACCCTTTCTCAAGGTGCTTTACACAGTGAGGGACTCACCTTAGGAAACCCTTGTCAGAACTGAAACAGTTCCTCCCTGCATCAGCTACCCCAGCCTTCTAGCAATTAGCTGGCATGTCCATTTGGCCTGAAGATAATGTCTTTCTTTTCGTTTCTTCAGAGTGTTCCTAGGCCTAAGAGGCAGGTAATCTATAACCTCAAGAGGTTTTCCATCTGTGCTCTTAAAGCTTTTTAAAATTGCAGAGGATGGGGGGCATGGGTGGTTCAGTAATAGAATGCTCACCTTCTGTGCAGGAGACCTGGGCTTGTTTCCTGGACCATGCACTCTCATTCCCTCGAAAAGATTTAGAAGATGTCCTTACTGGGGAGCATGAAGTCCTTTGCCTGAGCTTATTGCAAAGAAAAGTTGATAGTCTCTGTATGGCCTTTACCAAATCAGCACTGCTTGGTTTCTTAGGGTGTTCTCATTTTCTAAGGAAGGGAGGGGACAAGGGAAGGGTTTACTGCCTGGGACACATAGCAGAGCCAGCAAATCTGATAAATCTGTGCCCACAGCCCTCTCCATTGGCCCAGGATCATACCAGCTACCCCAAGCACTCTCTTTCTGCTTGGGTAGCCCTGGTGGATTTTTGGCCAAGGGGAAAAGAATACAGTAGTGACAGGATGTAGGGTCCACTGAACTACTTCTTACTTTTCTTTCTAGTCCCTCATGATCTTGAAGCCCTATTTATTAAAATGTATTTTCCATATGGTACCTCACAGAGTATAAGTGGATTCACTCTGAAATAACTAATTTTGGTTGACTTCTTAGGTACAAGGCCCGGCTCCAGGATCTGCAGAGGGAGGAGTAAACAAAGCAGACAACTCCAGCCCCCATCTCCAGCTGTATACTCTCAGGTAGTCCTTATTAAATGTCTACAGTGGCTCAGGTACCATCCTGATGGTATTACATCTGCTCACAAAACTCACTCATGGTGTGAACTGGAATGATTATCATCCTCCTTTTCAAAAATGAGCAAATGAGGAAATTGACAGGTGAGGTGCCTGTGATCATACAAGAAGTAAGTAGCAGAACTAGGAACAAGTAGGGGATTTGAACCAAGAAATCTGACTCCAGAGTCTACATGCTCAGTCAACATGCTTATTCCTGACCCCAACTGAGTTTCACCAGCAACATCCAAACCTGTTATGAAGTCATAAGTTATATTTGATATTCCACCATTATAGCTGTATTTCTTTAACATACTATCCCCTATGTCTTGTTTTTCAATGGCCCATAGAATGACTTTGGAAAGAGCGCACATCTCCCTGGGGCTTCCTAAGAAAAGTCCTGCAGTGTCTGCTGGAGTTGCTATACACTAGAGTAATTAAAACCACAGCCCATGAGGCTAAATGTACCTTGTTTCCATCCCTACATCCCTGTATTAAGTGGTGTTACCTCATGCAAGTTACTTAATATCTAACTTTCATTTTCTTCATCTATTAAATGGAGGTGACCAAAACACTTACTTTTTTGAGGATTTAATGAGATAATACATGTTATGAGGATGAAATGAGATCATGTTATCTCTCTTCCTAAAACACTGAACAAAATAAACTTTGCTTTTTGTACCTTTGTTTTAATGGCTGCCTCATTTTTAATCCATCGTGTTTCAGCTCAAAGATTACTGTAATAATTCTCTCATAACATTTATCAAAATCAGAAATTATTTTATTGATTTACTTGCACATTACATCTCTCATTAAACAAAACTGCAAGTGCTATTCCAGAAGGAACTGCATCTTTCTGACTTATTATCATAATAAACTTTTAAAAATGGAGTCTGACATATGTACAGTTTGCTAAACAAATATTTGTGAAATGAATGCATGCAGTCTTTAAAAAAATCAGTTACAGTTTAGCTATTTTCTTTGTGGTCTTCATCAGACCTGTTTGAGACTTCCTTCTCTTGCCAATTTCACCACTTCTTTTGACTGCATTTCCTATTTCTGAGCAGTGCTTGGGCTCTCTTCCATTGAGACTCCTATTTGGACAGCTCAGTCTCCTCCCTCTGAAGACTTCACGCACCACTGCCATGGGTAAGAAGTTCACATCTTCTCTGGTGCCAAGTAGTAGCCCAGGAGTTCCAGCCTATGGCATCTCAGCTTCCTCCTGCTTTTCTTCTGAGTATTTTACTGCTGCTTAAAGTTAAATATGTTTGGAAATAATAATCTATAAGGTTATTTCTTCCCTTAGTGTAAAATAATTTATCAGGTACTTTTCAACTTGCTATCTATTTGAGCACAAATTTTAATAGAGGAAAGACATAGGAAATAGATGGGCATGGATACTGGGTGATGGAATGGAGGCCCCAGAGGCAGAAATTTAGAAAGGGAATGCAGGAATGGATTTTTCCAGTTGACTCCTCAAACCTGAAAAGTGGCCTCAAGGCTAGGTTCCTCAAACCTGAAAAGTGGTCTCATGGCTAGGTTACAACGAGGCATTTCCAAAATTATGATCTTTTTCTTTATCTTACTCTCCAGACATGTTTGTAACCCTATAGATCCAGGCTCAAGAAAGGTACTACTGCCTACTCAATCACACAGAAACCTGGGAGCCTTTTAAAATATTCTCTTTTTTTCACCTCCTATAATCAAGTAGTGTCTGGGTTCTGCCATTTCTGCTACTCTGTCTTCACAGTCACTGAATTGGATTAGACTGAAAGGGTTTCTCATGGATTACTGCATGAATCTGTTGACTGGGTCCACTATGGTATCTTCCTCCTCTACTGTTATTTATTTTGTTGCTCAAATCATTCGGGATTTGGCTTTCGGTGGTTCTTAGAGTTGGTACCTCTGACTCTTTGTTTTGTTTTTCTTAGAGAAGTTGTAGACTTAAGAAAAATTACGTGAAAAATATAAAGTTGTCATATCCTGCCTCCCCATTATTAACACTGTGTTATTAGTGTGGTGCATTTGTTACAGTTAATGAAAGAATATTATTATAATAACAGCACATTGTTTTTCTCATGTAGAATTCTCTTCAAGTTCATCCTATTTGGGGTTCTTTGGGTTCTTGGTTGTGCATATTCATGTCTTTCATTAAACTTGGGAAGCTTTCTGCCATTATTCCTTTGCATATTCCTTCTGCCCCCCTCTCTTTTTCTTCTCCTTCTGGGACTCCCATAATGAGTATATTAGTAGGTTGGTGCCACACAGGTCTCTTAGGCTCTGTTCACTTTTTTAAATTATTTTCTCTTTCTGCTCCTTGGCATGAATCATTTCAATTGTCTTATTTTTGAGTTCACTTATTCTTTCTTCTGCCAGCTCCAGTCTGTTATTGAAACCCTCTAGGTAATTTTTCATTTCAGTTATTGTAGTCAGTATTTCTCTTTCTTTTTTAAAATGTCTATCTTTTTATTGAGAGTCTCATATTGTTCATTAATTATTTTCCTGAAATGCTTTAGTTCTTTGTCCATTTTCTCCTTTGTCTCCTTGATTGAGGATCATATAAGTATGTATATATAAATACTTTTATATATATAAAGGGTTTTATATGTTGAAAGTCTGGTCCTCATTGTTGATGGTTTCTGGATTTTTTCTTGTTCCTGTGTATGGACCATCCTTTCCTATTTCTTTGTCTTGTAATCTTCTCTTTCACATTGTATATCATAATATATATATTTTGTATGCTGTATGGTGGGGTCAAAATTTCATTCTTTTTCCATGTGAGTATCTCATTATTGCAGCATCATTTGTTGAATTTTGTTTGTTTGTTTTTGTTATTTTGTTTGTTTGTGAAGTGCATGGGCTGGGAACTTAACCCCAGTCTTCCACATGGCAGGTGAAAATTCTACCACTGGACTACCCTATACTCCTTTGTGTATGGTAATGTTTTAATGTGTTAACTAGGGGGTTTAATTCTTGAGATTTCTATTCCTTAAGTTTGTATCAAGAGTGGTATGACAGATTTTTTTTTGCGTGCCAGGAGCTAACAACAACAAACAAACCAATGTCAAAAAAGCAAAACAAAAACAAACACACCTAAAAAAAAAACACTTTTCACAGTCTTTTAAAATTGGCTCTCTGTTGGCTAGTACACTCTTCAGTGTTTAGCTATCCTATCAAGGGGATATACCTGAGTCAAATGTGAAGTATAGGGTCCTCTCCATCTTTTCTGAACCTCCATATTGCCCTGTGCTTGTGCTCACTTGTAGCCTCTAGAATCCCTCCATTCATAAGAATCCATATGTTCCCTCTACTCTCTCTGACATAGACACCCCCTCATTATATGCCTTAAATTCAGTAAATCCTTTGCCCCAGGCCACTTTGACTTAGTTTCTTACACTACTTAAGCTATCTATAAGCTGCTTCTGCCAGCCTGGCAAATTGTTGGAATTAATAGCTTGTTTCTTTGTATAGCTGCATAGTATTTCATCATATGGCTGGATCACAGTCTGTTCATTCATTTACCACTTAAAGGACACCTTAGTTGTGCTTCCTTTTTTGGCAGTTTTGACTAAAACTATAAATATTTTGTGGAAGTTTTCTGTGGATATAATTTTTCATCTCAGTTGGGCAAATAGATAGAAGTGCGATTGTAGGAATTTATAGTAAATCTTTAACTACAAGCAATAATTTGATATTCTCTCCAATTTCACTCTACTCTCATACACCTCTGAATACATGTCCATGTTGTTCCCTCCTCCTGGAGTGCTTTGCCCATTTTCCTTTTTTTTTTTGTCCAATTACTCCTTGCTAAAAATGTCCTCAAGGGCCTTGTTTCTTTGCAGTCCTTCCAACACCTTCTGCCCCTTAGACTATTACATACCATCATGTATACTATATATATTCTTCTCTCATGTTACCCATCACATACCACTTTAAATGTTTTTGTATTGTTATTTTCCTCCCTTACAAGTCAGTGAACCCTTTTATGGAAAGCACCCTGTCTTTCATTTCTATAACTCCAGTTTCTAGTAATAGTTCCACTATATAGTGAGGACCCATTAAAAGAATATTAAATAAATATTTCTTGAATAATACTCTGAATAAGTTTCACCTGCTTTCCAGTTAAATTTTTCCTGGGGTCACCTATCTTTGTTAAAGGTTAATTTGGTTGATATTTGCATTTTGCTTAAAAGTTAACATAGACCTGAGATTATTCTGACTCTTGCCACTCTATACTTTATATGAATTTCTAGGTACATTTCTTCTTGTTAAAGAAAAAAAAAACACCATGAACACTAATTTCTCCCTTTTTTGTTCATGTGTTCAGATACCCAAAATTATTTTTAACACTGAATAGTTTCTCCTGTCCTCAGAAGTGTAGGAATGACTTTTCCTGATGTTGCTGATGGAGAAATGGTCAGTAGGGAAGTCTGAGCCCATTATGTACAGTGTTAGTCATTGGCTTCATCAGGTAAATATACATATAATGAGGAGCTGGAGAGTAAGGAGATGGGGAAGATGCAGAACTGAAAAATTATTAAGGGTGAACAGCATTCCTACCTCTTTGAACAGTACTTTTGTGTCCTATTAACATTATTGGCAGTTACATGAGGGCATCATGGGAGAACTTAGGCCTTTTGTCATATCATAAAAGCAAAGCTGAACAAAAAGGGGAGTAATAATATAATGTCTCTTCCTTCCTAGGTGAGTGAAAAAATTTATTTAAAAGGCCTTGAGCAATCTTTGTACTCAAAAGTTTGTACATTTTTCCAAAAGTGCATATTCTAAAAAAGGCTTAGCCTTTCTTTTTTACTATTTATATGCACAGATCTTTTTTGCTGAGATCGTGTCAAAATGATGTTACTGAAGGCCAACCGCTGGCCACTAGCTGACCTTGACATTGTGCTGGTTGTCATTGTCTCAGCCTATCCAGCCATCCTTGCCATGAAAGAGGCACACTAGAGGGATGCGTTGGGGACAAAGACAGAACAATGCCTGGAAAACTTGTTTCAAGGAAACCCATGCTAACTGACTTCCAACATCATGCACATAAGCAAATTCAGCAAACTTAAGTCTTTGGGAAAAAGTTTAAATTGCATTAATTTCTAATAAATGTTGAGGACCGTGTCATATGACAATTTTGAGAAAATTGGCCAAGTGAGAAGAAATGATAAAAAGATGCTCTTCCTAAATAAAGAAAATGCCCACTACGGTGGGTAAAGTCTGTGCCTTGAGAAGCTGTAGAGGAAATGCCCAGTGGTATAAGAGCCGGCAGGCCTCAGATCCAGACTGAATACACATTCTGGATCCACACTTGATCCACAGTCAATCCAAATTGGATTCACTGGCTGACATTCTGGATATGACTGAACTATAAAACCTGTCTTTCTTTAGCTGCATCCTGCATAACTGGGAGATGATAAATGCGCTTATCTCATAGGCCTAACCTGAAGAAACACTTAGGCCAGTCTTGTGCATCTCAGACTCTTAAAAGTTATCTATTTCATTATTTGTCATCCTCTTTCTCCTGATGTGGAAGGCTCAGAAAAGCACAGAGCCCACTTGAGACTAAGGGGAGGTCCCTAGTGTTCTGTTTTAATTGAGTCTTCAGGCACCAAGAGAGCTCCATAAACAGGAAAGGACTTGCTCTCAATATAGAGTCAGAAAAAGGAAAATTTGGTGAACTTGGCCTTCAGATCTAAAGAAAGAGGACATAAACCTTTTATTTTTTCAGTTTAGAAGGGGACCAGGAACAGTAAACCCTGAAGCATCACAAAAAGAAGTTGTTAAGAGTCCATAAGCATTGCAGTATGCTCAGTTTTATTACTTTTATTTTCCATTTCTCTGCACAATGATCAGTAGTTCTTTAAACCAAATGGCTTGTGCACTTATTTTTTGGGTGAGCATAGAAGCTGGAGACATGACATCCTACTCTGTAAGCAGGGTTTCATGGAAATTGAAATTTAGTGGTGAGAGAAGATTGTGGCAGCTCTTGAAAAAAGAAGGGATCTGGCGGAGTATCTACATTCTATTTCTGGGAATATAAGAAACAGCCTGGAGGCTTTGCTCTAAAAAAAAAAGCTAAGTGGTTGCATCCTTGACCTAAAGCATCCTTGAGTGTTTCCTTGTCTTTAGGTAATGATGGGAAACAGATTAGACTGTGAAGTACAAATTCTTTAGGAGTATCAGCATAAAAAGAATCTCTGGCTATTTTCCCTTCTGCCCAGTCTCAATTCTTCCTTCTTTTCTGGTGTGAAAGGAGGAAGTGAAATCTCCTAGATCAATCTATCAAAGATGAGTAGGCAGAGAGACTCAAGGGTTACTGTATTTTGACACAAACTCTACTCCATGTTGATAAAATGGGCTGATATGCATTGTGCTGAATCCAATCTCCCTAATCAATTATTGATGGCCAGTGGGGAGTGATAAATGGCCTGCCAGTGAGAAAATCACACTGCTTCAGCTCTGCATGGAAACTGATGATGGGATTTTCAATACACACAATGAGACCTTTCCGATATACATGATGAGATCTTTCCGCTAATATTCAACATTGCTGAGTTTCATTCTAAGGCTACAGCAGCTTTCAAATTTAGAATCTAGGTGTGTTTGTGAAGCTAAAACACTAAAAGTAGGCAAAATAAAAGGGAAATTATTTATATTAAATATTATCTTTCTTCTCCAATTTCATATAAGCACATATTGATGTCACAATCTAAAGCATATCCAGAAGATAGAATAAGGCAGAAAGACAATGAGTGAGAGTTTTGGTTCTGTTAATTCATTCCTTGCTGAGACACATGGAACTGTTCACTTAATTTCCCTGTGACTCAATTGCTTCATCTGTAAAATGGGGATAGTAATTTAATAAAGTGAAACAAAGATCTTGGCCCAATCCTTCCACGAAATAGGATTGAACAAGTGTTAGTTGCTCTCCTGTTGTTAATGGTAGGGGCTTTTCCTGTTATCAATAAGTCAGTGATTCAAACACATGCCTGCATATAAGAATTCCCTAGAGCATTAGTAAAAAAAGAATTAAGAAATTATAAGTAAAGATGTCTAAATTCCAATCTAATCTGCTGAAGCAGAGTCTCCAGGGAGAGGAAAATTACCTGTATTTTAGGCACGCCTCCAGATAATTTTGATTCTCAGTCAAGTTTGGAGAAATTCTGATTAAAGCAATAGAACATCCCTATCAAACGTTTGTTTTCAGTTGAAATAGCTACATTTTTAGGTGCATCTTACAAATTAAATTTTTCTTTTCTTACCACTCTAATTCCTGGGTCTGCATGTTTCCATATGTACCAGGCACTTGGCCCTCTCAGACCAGGTGGTAGATAAGACAGGATTGGCGTCAGCAGCTCAGCATCCTCTTGCTTCCCAGCCTGCTTCTGGAGGGTCAGATGATAAGGAATGGAGGTCCTGAGGTCTGGGGTCAAGGCAAAATATGGGAGACCCTAATGTATCCTCGAATCCAGCTTTATGATTCCAAATATACTTTGCATTTTTTGTCCTCATTTTGATCTTTGTGTCTGTTCTCAGTGAAAGACCCAAGGTGGACAGAGGTATATTAAAAAGTATAAATGGATATTAAAATTCTTAGTATAAACATAAAAAAATTATTTTATAATCTTTCTCTATTTCATAGGATATGTATGATCTTACAGGTATTAAGCAACTTTAAATTCTTCAGAGAAGTTACTTTTTTGAATGGATTCCTACTTATAAGGTCTTTTCTAGAAGTTACCTCCTTTCTTTCTACCAGAAGGAAAGCAGTTTCCATACATAAGGTACAGAAAAAATATAGAAGAAAATAGTGCACTTATTCTAACTCTATTTCTCTTTTTATGGGGAATTTTAGGCTTATTTCTCTGAGTTCCAAAATCTTTTTTTTTTTTTTTCACATGGGCAGGCACCAGGAATGGAACCCAGGTCCTCTAGCCTGGCAGGCAAGCATTCTTGCCTGCTGAGCCACTGTGGCCCTCCCCCAAAATCTTTTAAGGTAAAAAAAAGCTATCAAGTGCTTATCTAATGCCCAGAATAGACTATTAAGTGTAATTTGGTTGGATTCTGCTTTCATAATTTTAAAAATATGTTTTAAGAGTTTAGACAGATAGAGGGTGGAAAGGGCTTGGGCCTCTTTCTTGGCCCTAGAGCTGCAGTAGTGATATTCTCGGAGACGAAACTGCATCCCCTTGAGACTGGCATTCAAGAAGCATCGTTCATAGTCTTCCAAACTGTTTTTCTTTCTATGTGATATGGCAGGACATTGCAGATGCAATATTGCAGACATCATGTGAAAGAAAGGCTGCATTGGAAATGGATTCACTTCTATGATCCTTCCTTCATGGTTTAAAGACCAAGGAGTGGGGCCAATGACCTTTCAGTCACAGACAGCAACTTCTGCTTCCAAGGAAGCCAGTGAAGTCAAATAACAGGAAAAAAAAATCCACTATTTTAAAAAAAGGAATGTGGCTCTTTAACTACAAAGAATGAATAACACTTAAAAATATGAAATATTTGGGTTGTTAAATTTATTCCCAACTTTTATCAAAGGTCTTGATAAATTCTCTGTCCTACTTTTCATAGCATTGGATTAAATCATGTGATCCTAAATTTTGTAGTCAACTGTGGATTTCTCTAAAGTTACCACATACTCAGAAGGAAATACAAAAACATTATAATACAACTTCTCAATTTTATAAGATGATTGTATTTCACACTGTTTATTATTTACGCTGTTTTTTTTTTAAAGCAGGAACATATCAGATGGCTATTAAGTACAAAGTCACTTAATTGGATCCAGGTTCTACATGAAATAGCAAATCAAAAGATCTTGCTTTGTCAGAGCTTGCTGAAATATGAAAAAAAAATCACACAGTATAATGGGAGGAGAGATGAACTATCCAATGATTCCAAACATCCCTTCTACTGATCCTAAATGGTTCTTGGAATTTTCAAGAATGGTTTTAAATAAATCACTTTAGTCTGTTAAAATGCATATTTTACAAGAGAAAGAAAAGACAACACCAGTGCTGATCACTTGTTTACTTTAAATAAGATAATCACTTTTTGTCATTGGCAGAGAGCTAAGTAGGGATAGAGCAAGTATTTTTTCAGGCAAACTTTGGAGGTAGAGGTGCTTTTCTGCTCCTGGGGGAAAGAGACCTAGGAAACACCAAAGGCAGAGAAGAGTATGACAATTAAAGGAAATGCCATATGTGTTGGACTATTTGAAGGAAATCCCTAATCCAATTGTCATATGTCAGTGTGGAATAATATCACTAGATTAAAGCACACTTTGGAGTGTTGGAGGAGTAATTAATGGAGGGTAAATTCTACAACAGGGATATACAGCAATTCATTTGCAGAAGTGATGAAAACTCTAAAAGGGATAATATTGCCATAAGATCACCAATGTGTGAGGCAAAGTATAACAGGAGGCAATCCATTTATAATGAAGGAGATGGCAGCATTTTGGTTCTTACCTCTCGGTTCTGCAGAAATCAGCTCTCAAATTTTTTAACATTCTTAAAATATTTGTAGTTCATATTTAGAGCATAGCATGATACTGATTTGTCTGTTTAAGATGTATATATGTTCTCTTTACATCTCTTGATCAATTTGCTATTTATTTGCTAATATACCTAGTATGGTTCTGGACATACACATCTTTTATCTTTTTCAGAGACTAAATAAATCATAATCAGGTATTATCTATACTCAGTACTTCTATTGATGAAGTCTCTTCTTTCTTTAAATATTCCAAATGACTATAGCTCTGCCACCTCCTTCTGATTTTATAGCTTTCGCTTGGTCTTAAAAGCATCTTTCTTACTTGTGCTCTGGAAATTGATTAGAACATTAAACAATCTAGCTTCATCCTATGTTTTGAGGTTTATCTCTCATCGCTCTGTTAATAAAACATTGATTTCCAGGATTGGTTTATTTACTCTTCTTTGGACACAAACATGCCAGCTGAAATTATGAACATTTTACCTTATTTTGGTATTTTAATGATAGTCTAATTTTGAGATAGAGCTTATATTCCAGATGCATTGCTGAAAGGGATTATAAATATTTAGTGGAAGTAGAAAATGAAAATGTTGGCACTTTTTGAGGGTAATTGGAGATTGGTGGTTTCTTTTTAAGGGCTCTTATGATGTATTTCATACCTTTAAAAGAAAAGTGCAGGTATGGAAAAATGTGACCAATAGGGACATATATATTTAAAATGATTTTCATGTATATCAGGTTAGCAGAATGTCTGAACAAAGTTAAGGAATATTCCTTGCCCAATATAGAATATTCTCTGGTAGCAATATGACCCACAGTTCTCAGGTGGTGAAATCAGGTGTTTTGTAGAAATAGTATAGGGTCTTCTCTTTGCCCTCAATTAGTTTACAAAACTTCTGGCTCCTGATGCAGTACAAAAAACAATTCAGAAGAGAAAAATTTGTAGATTTGAGGTAGAATATCTCCCTATCTGTGACACATTATAAAAATGTAAATTAGATAGCAGATTATTGCTCAGAGATTGCAAACTAGAGATTGCAAGCTCTTACAAAGGAAATATAACTGGATAGCATGCTCATATTGAGAATGCAGGGAAGCTATTAAAATTTTAATATTTTGGCCTATGTGCTGCACACCAGATTCAATCTATTTAGAGAACATCCTTACAATTAACTACCAGGAGATGCAGTTTTAGTAATTTTTATGAAGATGCAACATAGCAAAGATGGTCAATTGGACACTTTTTCAATAGCTTTTGCTTTGGAAATCTCCAGCGTCAGATTGCCTGAAGGAGAAGGGGAGGACAATGAGAAAAATTTCCATTAAATTGGATCTCATGGGACTGTTCATAACCCCTAAGAGACCGACGTCCTTGCTAGCTAGTGGTTGAATAGAACTATAACAATGGCAGATGGTAAAAATCTGCATATTTGGGAATAATAAATATATATTAGAGAAAATTTTCATGCATCCATATATGGGCCACTCTAACATTTTGCATCTTAACAGATCTTAACAGATTTTATAAATGAAGATTAGATTGTAACTTTAGTCTTCAGCTTCCATCCCTTCTCATAGGATCTGGCCCTATAAACTTTGGAGAGATGAGGAGGGAAATAGAATATATGAGGATGAGAAAGATTGAAGAGGTTATTTGTTTTATTCAAAAACAGGTATGTAGCATACAGAAAGAAACTGAACTCTGGACAATCAACTTGAAATATATATCTCAATACATTAAACAAACTTGTGGGTACTTTTGGTTTCAATTAGTCTTAAATTGTACTTCAACTCAAGATTTCCTTGGCTTCTTCACCTAATGAACTACTTTTTCCACTTTCTATTCCATTCACACATACCCTCTTAGATCCCTACTCGATCCACAAACATAGTTTCTTAGAGATGAGAGGGCACAGAATGGAGAAGCAATAGATAGTAGGGGTTTTCAATATTCCCTCTTTATGTTTATGAATTCAGAGCCCATGAAGAATCTGTAGTAAACATAGCCATGATTTTCCCCCCAAATCTTCCCTCCTTCCAATGTTCACCACGTTAATAAAAGGCACCAGCATTCATGCATTTGCTTGTCCCAAAATCTTGGCTCCTTTGGCTTCTCAACTTTTCCTATATCTAGTCCATCATCCCATCCATCCATTAACAAAATCTATTCTGAATCCTTCCGTTACTCAACTCTTCCTCTTCCTCCAACTCTCAACTCAGTTCACGTTACCATTATCTCTCCCCTTGATCACTGCCTCCTAACAGGACTTCCTGCTACTGCTCGTACCCACTTACCTTTCATTCTTCTCACCTTTAGCTCTTCATACAATGGCTTCTCACTACCAGTACAATATATTCAAGCCTTTACTGTGATCTACAAGTCTGGACGTGATCTGTCCTTTCACTCCCTATCAATCACACATCCTTCTCCCTCATCCTCACCCAGTACACTCCAGCTATAACTTGCTTTTCCCCAAACATTCCAAATATTTCCACAGAAATGTACATGTTCTCACACAAACTTGACTTTGTTCTCTTCAAAATGTCCTTTTCATAAGGGTTTTCCTGTTTATCCTTTCCAAAAGGGCATCCTTGCTCTTTCACACACCCTGACTTGCTTTTTAATGGCATTTATTACTTCTTGAAATATGTTGATTTTCTTATTATATGTTTATTGTACACTTTTATGTACACAGCTCTGTCCCTAGAATTGAGAACAATGATTCATACAGTTATATATTCAGTGAATGCTTGTGGGTGAATAAATGAATGGTTACTTCCATGATGTGTTGAAATTATATTTTGATTCCATCCTCTTTTTAGCATAGGATCTACCAACTATAGGTGCAGGTTGTCATTTTACCCAAATTTAAGGTAAAGATAATCAGAAATCAGATATCTCTTTGCTCCTTGATGTTTACTCTCATAATTAGAGCAAACAAAATTAGAAATTAAAAAAAAAAGCACTAGTCACCAATCTTACCAGTAATATGAGGCTAAAATTATCTCATTTCTTCCTTTCCTTCTTTTTCAGAGGCTATGGGGCTGAGAAATGACAGATAGGTCACTTATGGAATTACTTAGCACTTCCTGAATAAGGATGTAATTTTTATATCAGGCATCGATGGTCTATGTGACTCTGGGGATCGTGCTGGATGTTCAAGTTCTATTTCTGGGCCTCTGATGGGCTTGTTGGGTGACCTTTGGATAGTTAATGAGTTACCAGTGTTGACAAGAGCATGGTAAAGATTGATGATATGGACTCTAAGAATTGCTCACAGCTCCTTGGAGAAAACTGTATGCCATTTTCTTTCTCATACTTAATGGCTTTATATTATGAAATAACCTAAGAGAGAGACATCCACTCCTGGCAATGACAGAGGAGCTTCTATCAGACCAATATCCTTGATGTCAATAGCTATAAAAGCTATATAAAATTAATTTTACAGGATAGCTATTTAAAGGGATCAGAGGTATTCCACTACATCTAGAATTTGAGATACCAATATCACAAAGAGAAATTAAATATGTTTTGGTGCTCTCATCATTCTCAAATATTTTTCATTGGAGATGTTTGCTGATTTTTAACCTATGAATGGTACAAGACCTAGAAGCAGATTAAAAACTAAAACTATGCATAGGACTTTGATAGTCTCATGTCAGTAGAGTGAAAAATAATTGAAATTTAGAGACAATCAAGAATGAATAGACTTGATTAACATTCCAGATTTTCATTTGTAATTATTTGAAAGTCTACATCCCAGGAAAGAAGACAAACTAAAATAGAAACCTGTCAAAAGTACTTAAACTTTCCCACAAACTCTCTAAATTCCTTATTGGTTTTATATTGTCTTTTTTTTCACTCCGTGTTCCAAATAAAAGATATTTCTTTCTGAAAGAAGAGAATATTATATTAGACTCACCGTAGATTTATAAACATGTCTTCAATTCAATGAAAATTACTAAATATATCAGTAGGCAAGACCAGATGACCAAAAATCAAGAGACACAAAACCAACAGAGGATCTGGATATTGGAGTTTCCACAAAGTAAGGACTTTATTAAATTTTGAGAGTTTTTCTAAATTTTGAATAGAAGTCCTTTATCAGATACATTAATTTCAAATATTTTCTTCCAGACAGTGATTTGACTTTTTATTCTCCTAATAGTATCTTTTGATGGAAAACATTTTTTAATTTTCTTGAAACCCACCTTACCAATTTATTATTTTATGGATTGATCTTTTGGTGTAGAATCTAAGAAGTCTTTGTTTAATCCAAGATCACAAAAATATTCTCCTATGTTTATTTCTAGAATTTTTATAGTTTTAATTTAAGTCTATGGTCAATTTTGAGTATGAGTTAGGGGTCAAAGTTTCTTGTTTTTTAATTTTGAACATATTCTAGCACCATTTGTTGAAAAGAGTATCATTTCTCTATTCAATTGCCTTTGCAACTTTGTTCAAAATCAATTATCCATATGTTTTGGGGTCTATTTCTGGACTCTCTATTCTCTATTCAACCTACTTGCCAATCTTTGCACAAGTAACACATGTTGCAGGATTCCTATAGATTTAGAATAAGTCTTGAGATCAGGTAGTGTTCCTCCTACAAATTTGCTCTATATTTTCAAAGTTATTTTGGTTCCTCTAGGCTTTTTCACACTTTTACATGGAGTTTGGAATCAGTTAACTTTTACAAAATTAAAAAAAATTGTTGGCATTTTTATTGAGATTGCATAAATCTGTAAGTCTATTTGGAAGACAACTGACATCTCAAAAATAGAGTCTTCAAAATCAACACAGTGATAGTACTCATCTATACAAGACACTAAATAAATCGAAGATAATGTCATAATCTGTAGTATAAGTACTAAAAGAATAGTAAAAGAACATATGACTAATAAGCTTGTCAAAAAGAGGAATGAACATCAGAGCAGATTTGATTAACCCCAAAGAAGGTAGAAAACAGAACAAGGAAGACAAGAAAAAACTAGGATAAATGGAAAACAATTAGTAAGGTGGTGGATTTAAATGCAGTTATTCAAACTAATTTAGATTTCAGATGAAGTATGAAAAAGTATGTGACAAAATTCAACCAAATTCTGGTTAAAAAAAGACCCAAGGGATATAAGGATATAAGGACCCAGGAAGTTCAGAAATTTAAGGATAAATAATGAAATACCAGGCTGCTTACCAAGTAATTAAAATTAAGCTAACATAGTTACCAGATAAATAGAGTTTAGTTCAATAAGAATTAATAAGTATTTCATTTAAAAAATATTTCATGTTGATAAAAAGGAGGCTAATCCACCAGGAAGACATATTTACTCTAAATCTATAGGTAACTCATGGCATAGCCTTAAAATATATTACTCAACATATAATCATATACTATAAGAGGAGATAAAAGACAATATGAAAAATAACTAGAGGGGGCTATAAACACAATGTTACAAACTATATGACTTTTTATAAAATTAACAAATAGACAATACCAACCAACTGCAGTAAAAACCAAAAGGGGGTGGAGGTGTGAATGCTTAGCTAATGACTGGTTAAGGGAATGAGGGAGGGTTTGAGTTTGCTGGTAATCTTTATTTTGGTCTTGGTGATACGATTAGGTGACATACGTTTTTCCCAAGTATATGTCTTGACTTGGGAAAATTCATTGGGCTGTATGTTTATGATTCACTCTTTCTAAATAATAAAAGCATATCATCCTTCGAATAAGATATTTATTTAAAATATCTATCAGAAAAATCAACTCTAATAATTCTCATTAATCTAAAACTGTAGTATCTTGAGTTCTTCTTGAAATATGATCAGGTATCAGTTATCCATATGGACATTGAACAGTTTTTCAGTCATCCTAGGGAAAAAATATTAGCTCCAAAGGGATTCCTCCATGTTATCAGGGCTGTTTTTCTTTGCCCTCAGCATTATGTTGACATTTACATTTAAATTTTGCAATTAACAAAATTATAAAATTACCTGGAAGGCATAGCATTTACAGGAAACACTCAAGTGAAACAGGCCTAAATGAATTTTATATTATTAGCTCCTGGGATCTTCTGTGTTTTCTTCTTAGGTTAGCAAGGAAATAAAAAGTCGACTGTCTCATATCTTAGAGTTTCTTTGAGAAAATGATGTTTCTGAAGGCTTGACAGATAAATATATATTTGATATACTCCTCTAGGATTACAAGACTCAGATGTCTTCATGTTACAGGTGGAAACAGAAATGAGGTAAACAGGTTTGGTAAAATTGGAGAAAATCACTAAATACAAAATAAAAAAATGGGGAACCAGTGCAAGCATGGTGATGAATGACCTCTGACACTAGGAATTGATGGGATCTGAGGTATATTGGAGGACACATGTCCTGTCTAAAGGGGTGGCTGCACAGCTTCTGGCAAACAGACAGGCATGATGCATCCAACTGTTTTGATTTGCAAAGAGAAACTTGTATTCCAGAATTTAGTATATAAATCTCTCGTCGTTAAATGTCCATAATAAAATAAAGAGTGTATAACATGTTATATAGCACAAAGCCAAACAGATGTGTGTATGCGACCCAGCAAGGTGACTCTCTTCCGCTGCTCTGATAGAGAAATGTTCCTAAATTTCAGTTCTATAAATAACTGTACTTCTGAAAAATATGTGGCTATATTTTGATATGGATAGTTAATTGTGTAATGAGAAGGTTTTCCACTTAGTTCTGGCTGTTAAAAGCCGAGATCTAAATTTATGGTCTGCCTTCAGCTGGTACATTGGCACTTAAAAATATACTCAATTTTTTAAATTTACCTGTTTTTCATATAATAACCAGTGCTTATTTTGTTTTCACTATGCTTTCTTCACCTGTTTGGTTTTATTTTGTGGTATTATATGTCACCGCATATTTTAAATTTATCTTTAAATAGTTTTGCAGTCACTTTGGTTCTATACATATAAATCAACCAATTGTATCAAAGCATGATGCTACAAGAAAAGATACAAAACTACTCCTAGGACAGCAATATTCAACATTAATATATCTAACAAAGCTTGATCCAATAAAAATTTCTGAAATATGGCTAGAGAAAGGAAAGCATACAATCCATCTATATACTGTTCAGAGAAAGCGTGTGTAAACTTAATGACCACGCAACAAGTATACAACCTTCATATAGGGATACCCATTGTAGGTACAACTTTAATATGGAGGTGTCCAGTGTAGGCTATTAGAGAATAATGCTTCAAATATTCAAATCATATACTCCTGCTCTATTGCATCATTTTAATCACAGCTAAACATCCCCTCAATATACATCATAGGACCACATAGTATTCCTGAGGTGTTGTATATTTCACTGTTCAGAGGACATACTCTATTCTAACTATGTGTCAATCTTTGGTTTAGCATCTATATTGTGAAACTGAGACACCTCATCTCTGGGATTATGAAAAGTTCATGCATCTGATCTTTTAAAGCTCTGTTACAAATTTGCCAAGGTGAAGTCTCTCTGAAAGCCAGGCAGCTAGTTCTCCTGGTTGCATTGTAAATCCCTTATTTCAAATGTCTACCATAAACATTCATACATTCGTAAAAGTTTCACTAGAAGAAAGTAATGAGAAAACTACCCTTAAGAACACATTCTTCATAACAATCTATACATAAAATTTCATTTTTAATCTTTGCACCAAAATGAAATATATATTATGCTTTCTGTTTTCTAATGAAGGAAATGAAAAGGGTAGAAAATAAATTGACTACCTAAGGTACACAATTTGCATGTGATAGAGCCAGAATTTTAGGTTGCATTATGGTACTAGAATAAAAATTTTGAAGAAAGATACATGGAACTACACAGCACAAACAGTGAACTCTAAGTTACACCATGGGCCACAGCTAAAAGTACAATTGAGAAATGTGGTTTCATTAATTGTAGCATACATATCATGCCATTGAAAGGTGTTAATAACAGAGTAGTATACGGGAACCCTGTATTTTATGCAGCATTCTTCTATAAACCCACAAGTTCGCAAGTAAAAACAAAACAAAACAAATGAACACATTGAGGTGGTAGATTTGCATATAGTAAAGCCAGAATTTCAATCTAGGTCTGCTTCACTTTAAAATATTTACATTATTCCTTGAAACAATGACTTTAAAAATGTACAGGAGTGATTTGCAAATTAGAAGAACCATTTAGGATCCAGAAGATCTCAATTATGTTGAATACACCCTTAATTAAACTGTAAGGGACATTGTATACTAACCATCTCTTGCAGTCAGTCACATTACAATCCAGGTAAGCGATTCTTGTTGTAGAAGCCTTCTAAATCATTCTGTAAAATAACACTAGATAGATGTTTATAGATATTCAGCATTTTGGGGGCAGAATTGACATTGACGATTTCAAAAGCAGCTGGGGATCCTAAATATTTATTTACTATTTTTTTTGCCTTCTGGATGTTATTATTCTCCCTATTGGTATTCTGGGTAATGCTGATAGAATGAATTTGACATTTTCAAGGACTATAGCATTACTCTGGAGGATAACTCTGTGTAACCTGTTTACTGGGCTTCCAAACCTTTTGGATATTTTATGACAAACCCTCATGACTTCTATTTATAGGAATATCCTTTGTTAAGGACTCCATTCATTATATCCTGATTTTTGGCAGAGACAAATTATCTTACATCCTCCCATTCTCCAAACCCCGAATAAGTGATGAAAAGAAAAAACAATCTTGAAAGTTATAAAAGAGGTGTGCTCTAAGCAAATGCCTCTAACAATTCTAACATAGATACCATAATAGAAAGGAAAAAACAGAAACAGTGGCCTAGAGAATTAATTAACCTTCCCTTTAATCTCTGGACACTAAACTACTTCTGGACAGTGACACAATCTGATTTTTGCATTTTATCTTGAAATATACATATGTCTGATTAAAAGAAGGCAACAAAGAATGTTGATGCTTTTCCTCCTATCACTTATGAATAGAGACTGAACAGTTTTGATTTTGTAAGTGAAGCAGTATTAGCTGTAAATTCATCATGTCCATTCTGAAGGAGTTTGACTTATTCCCTTTTTGATGGGCTTTTGTGTTGAGCATGATAACACTTCCGTTTCAGCCTTTCTCTCCTTTTGCATCTCTACTGAGCACTCACCGGGTTCTCCAAAATTTTGAAAGTTGAACTTTTTATTATTGCCTATACTTACGTTCTTATATCCTGTATGTTTAGCCCAGGCTTTTAAAGACAGAAGCAATTTGAAAAGATTTTAAGGAATTTCATCAGCCCCAGCACTGACCAAGAGTTATTACAGGTGTAGGGTACAACAAAGCTGTGATTATGCAGAAGTTCTGTAGGGTATCTGTGCACCCACAATAGCTTATTTGTATCTGCTTTCTAACTACAAAAAATCCAGAGTAAAAGGTCTTGGATTTGATACATCAGTTATTTATGAGATAGAAAAAGAATAAAACACACTCACAACGTCATTCAAAATAAAACCAATAGAAATATGTAAGCATGAGCCCATGTCTTTTTGCTCCCTTTATGCTGCAAGTAAAATAAATTGAATAACTTTGTCAAAATAAAATTCTGATAAATTCTTCCCTGCTTAGAAATAGTTTAGAAAATAAGAGAAGGTAGTCTTCCATTTTATCTGTTTGAAGAATAGTGGTCTTAACTTATGAAGTATTTTTTTAAGTTAAGTGACACAAAGAATAAACTGCTCTCTGAATACAATGCATGCTATTAAGATCTTTCTGTCTGGGGAGATTCTCATATTTAAGAAAAAATCTTAATTGCAAATCAATATCCATATGCAGAAGAGATAACTGAATATTGAATTATAAGGAGCATTTGCTTGTGTCTCTTTTTCTCCCATTTTAGTAATTTAAAATAAGCAATTCCAAGAAACATTTAACATTTTTACTTTAAAAGCATTTAACACTTTTTCTTTAAAAAATTCTCCCACTGACCTGTTCCCTGTGAATAGGGGCCTCCCCTACTCATGCAGCAATCAGGAGAAGCACCACGGCTGTAAGATTGCACTGTGGACTCTCTGTGTGTCTGGAGATTGTGCTCTTCCCAGAGATGAGGAGTGGAAACACTTTGTTGGAGATGAGGCACATTTGAGTCTAGAACTAGAACATCTGAAGTCCACTGTCATTGCATTCTCCACCTGCTTGTCATCAAACTTCACAGGATGCCAAATCATATGAAGAAAGCAGGCTGATTTATCCCATTTAAAATGGTAAAGACCTGTCACAGGGCTATATGGGCCATAAATCATCATAGTCTTTCCCTATTATGCAGACTTAATGTTGAGAACTAAGTAATAATTATAAGATTTCTGGAGAACATAAATGCCTAACCAGCAAAGGAAGCAAAATCAATGATTTAATAATATATGTACAAATAATCCTGATGCATGTATCTCAAAACAGTGATGGTCTTGCCAAAGAAGTAGAGTATTCGAAGTTGCAGGCAATCCCTGATTTCCTCTACAAAATAAGGATGGCTTTTCCAATTAGGCTAGGCTAGATTGCTTAAAATCTATTGGATAATGATCTCCTCCAAATTTGATGACATTTGGGTGCAATTATAATTATTTATTAGCTGTGGGTCCAAAAATTCCTAAACCTTTCCCATGATGAATCACAACTGGTATCAGGTCGTAATGAAAACTATATGTACAAAAG
The DNA here is from genome assembly GCA_004026745.1 of Myrmecophaga tridactyla. Lineage (NCBI taxonomy): Eukaryota > Metazoa > Chordata > Mammalia > Pilosa > Myrmecophagidae > Myrmecophaga > Myrmecophaga tridactyla. The sequence continues at coordinate 82,379 of PVIY010004132.1, forward strand.
AAGCCATGCAAGGCAAATTACAGTAAAGGTTATGTTTGCTCATTAGCTTATCTTCTCCCTTGAATCTCTATTCCAGACTATGTCTTCTTATTGTAAAAGAAATGAAACCATGGAAGAGTAAGACAGTAAAGCTGTGCTCTGAATGCTTGTTGTAAAGCCAGCACTGGTTACAGATGGGTCAGAAACCGCAGATTTGTCTATCTTGTGGCAGAAGGAGCCTCCAAGGAGAAACACAATCTGACCAGGTAGAAGCAGATCCATACCCACACATCAAAAGAGGAACAACTAGCCACATCTAGTTCCATTGACTTTTAGAGCCCATTAGAAACACTTTTTCTAGCATATCAATGAAATAGTGTCTTGGAATTTGACAAATTAGTAAATGTTCACTCTCCATAGAAGAGTCAAAGAGGTCACTGAGGGCATGGAAACAGACCGGCCTTGATATCCTTACCCTAGGAGCTGATCTTTGGGACCATATTTGGACTGACCTTGTCCAAGCTGTGGCTTTGTGATTATTCTTGTATCATTAGTTGATCAATTGTACTTTGAATGTCACATTCTTTCATTAGATAGTATAATTATTATATTATGTAAGTTTACGGTGGAGCCACATCTAACACAGGGATAGATTCTAAAGTCACAAACAAAAGTATTCCTGAAGGTCACTGAAATCTTAATGGGATTGCTAGAATCTGGATCCTAAAGGCTCAAGATTCAAAATTAACTTATTTTATCTTTGCATTCGGCTGTGGTTGCTCATTCTCTGAGGCAGAATAATGGGTTAAATATACTAATCACTCATTTTCCCTTTCTATTTTTCTGCCCTTTAAAGTAGTTGAATTCAGAAAAATTATGATGCAACAATATTATACCATCAACTCACATATCACAGGGCATATACCAATATGTATTTGTCCCTTCACCTGTTGGACATTTAGTTGCTTTGGCTATTACAAATAAAGCTGTTATGAACATACAAATCATTGCATAGATGATTTTTGTTTTTCTTGGGAAAATATCTATAAGTGAAATGGCTAGATTTTATGATAGGTCTATGTTTAATTAAACAACAACAACAAAAATCAACAACTTCAAAGCAGTTGGCATACCATTTTACATTTTACTGGCATTGTAGAATTATGCTTCATCCTAGCCAATGTTTGGTATGTGAAGTCTATTTAGTTTTAACTCTCTAGTGGGTAGGTAGTTATATCTCATTGTGGTTTTAATTTAAGCCTCATTTGTAAATGTTTCATAACTTAATGAAGGTAATGGAGTAATGGAGAAAGAAACAACTATGGGAGAAAAGGAAAGGAGGAAAGGGAAGGTACAGAATCAAATATTTACAGTAGATTAGTATATAATAGGTATGTGATTTCAAATAGTTCTATCTGAAAATGAGTGGCAGGTGGGAAGGTAGAAAGTTTTCAAAGGGAGTTTGGACATCATCACTAGAAAAGATGTTTATAGGAGTTGTGTTGTATAGGAGTGCAGCATGGAAATGATATTTTGATAATAATGATATAATAGGTTTTCATGACTGGCAGCCTAGAAGAGCTAGAGAAAACAATAAATTAAGAAACAATTTCTCAAATGAGAAAAAGTTCCAGCTAATAATGATAGGAAGGAAATTTTTACCAATGAAGACTTCCAGTGCTTGAGAACTGATTAAGAAGAGAAAACAAGAGAGAAGAGATCAAATGATTTAGTGGATCGAAACTATATACGGTTTTGGGAGGAAAATATTTCCTTTGATTTAGAAATGTTGACTTTAGATTAATATTAGTACTTTGATCTATTGGGCCATATCTTTAAAGCAGATTTTTCATCTTTGTAAATGATAATGTTATTCAGGCCATGTTGACTAATATTAAAATTATAATATTTAATGTAATAATATAATTGACATTTACACATCACACACAAGTCCTATTTATTTATTTAGTGACAGGGAGTGGATATCTCACTGGAAAAAAAAGCAAAGTGACTAGATGTATTTGGACAGTTTGCAATATTTTGTTTTGTGTGTTTGTAAGAGTCAGAACAATCCTGTATGTTTTACTGACAGCTTTGGGAGACAGTTCTCCATTGGTCTTCTAGGTTTCTGAGATTTTGCGAGCAGAGGAACTGCTGGTCTTTGTTTTGAGACAGACTTATAGGATAGGGGTAGAATCTCCCTCTGGAACAGAAGGCAGTTTTGTTTGCTGTCTAGCATTATTTTTCCTTTATTGTTCCTAATAAAGGAAAATATTGGACCACTTTGCCTGCAACTCCTTAAAAACGATTGGGATTCCTAAACTCAGGGTGAGTTCCTCAGCTGTGACACAAACCAACTTTCTTCCTCGGTACCCTTGAGGGCAAGGGGAACTCTCAGTGGTCCTGAACTTCATGCTACTTTGTGCTGTGAAAAACCAACACTTTTCCCTGCAGTCTCAGGCCAGGATCCAGGAAATGTAGGCATGCTAAGTTGGTGGCTTATTGATAAAAGTAAAACTCAGATACTTCACTCTTCTTGGAGTTTTGGGGAGACATGGATGGGCTGCTGAAGAGGCACAGCTTTCAAGAAAAGAAAGGACAAGGGCTTCTAGGGGCTGGGCTAGGGGATATGAGAACACAGCCCAGGATCCAGGACTAAATGTTCTTGCCCAAATGGTGGACAAGGCGGCAGGCAAGGCTCCCACTATATCCTACTTGTTGATGAATGCGTAGAGACTGAAGAATGATAGGTAGGACTGAAACAAGTTGCTCACAGTGCTTTGTAGTTCAGTCTCCTTCTGGCAGGAGAATGGAGGGATGTTACCAACACCACATGGCAGCAAGTCCCACTGCCTCTGCCAAAAGGCATAGTGGCTGTACCTGCCAAGTACTTGGCTTTGTTTCAGCTCCAACCTAGGCAAAAGGATGTGTACTCCATGGTAATGCTCGACCTCAATTCTAACCAGTTCATCCTCATACTGCATTTCCTACACAGCTGTAGACAAATATTGAATATTAATATTGAAAGGTAATCCTTCATTTTCTTTGTTTCATAACTCTTAGAGTCAGCATCTCCAAAGCTGAAATAAATGGTAGCAACCATGATGATCTACAGCCTTGCATGGAGCAAAAATATGAGAAGTTTGCTTGGTCAAACCACAAGTAGTGGCTGGGCTGCTTGTAACTAAAATCAAAAGTATTTTCTGATAGCATCCATGAAACTGTTGCAGGCTAACTTGTCTTGCAAGTAGGGTAAACTCTCAGACCCTTCACAGTTCCTGACAATGACTAAGGATAGTATAATTTATACATACACACAGATGTAGATATATGGAGAGATATACATAGATATATATGGAGAGAAGGGAAAGGAGATTATATAGATATAGGTATAGATATTTGTCTAGAGAGATGTTCCCCAGTATATGAACTATGAATTTCTCTGATAGAAGGAATGTGGGTTAGGTTTTTAGTTTATTTCTTTATTCTTGATAATGGTATTTGCATCTTTCAAAAATATACATTTGTCATTTTTTCCCTCAAGAGTTATGAAACGAAGAAAATGAAGATTTACCTTTCAATATTAATACCCAATATTAGTCTACCACTGTGTAGGAAATGCAGTATGACGATGAACTGGTTAGAATTGAGGTCGAACATTACCATGGAGGACATGTCCTTTTGCCCAGATTGGAGCTGAAACAAAGCCAAGTACTTTATCTCTCCAAACTTCCATTCTGAGTGTTTGCAACTCCTTCCTCTTGGAGAGCCAGCCTCTGCTCTGTGACCTTAACAGCCTTATTCTTGGCATTTCAGGGAGATGACTTGTGAATTCTCAATGACTTGACCCCTCTGGTCTAGTAGCAGTTATCTAGGTAAGTGTTGAGATGTTTAACAGGTTTGCATGTCAAAACTGGTAACTGTATATATATCTGGAGTGTTTTGAATGCCTGTCTTCTGTCTCCCAGCACTGCAATTGAGATGAGCAGAAATTAAACAGAGGCAGACTTTTCTGTTGACTTGATCTGTGGGAAAATTTTGGCTGCAAAGACTTGGACTTTGACAATGAAGTTGCTGGCAGTGGTGGCTAAATGCTAGCAAGGGCAGGAAGGAAGACAATGTTAAAAACATAGACCCCAAGCCAATTGTGTTCCAAGAGCACCTAATGAATCCCGAAGCAGTCAATTACTCCAGCTGAAATGTGAGTGCTTGTTAAAACACCATGTCCAACATTATGTTGAGTGAAATAAGCCAGAAATGAAAAGAAAAATATTATTTAAGGCCTCACTAATAAGGACTAACTAAAATGAGTAAATTCTGAGAATTGAATTTGAGAGCATAGGTTATCAGGGGAAAGCTTATCGTAAAGATTCCTAGAGTGTAAGCTCTTACAACAGCAGTCACATCTATTCCCGACTTTCAGTGGTTATTTCCAAATTCTGAGATGCTGAGAATTTTATGTATAACTTGGTAGCGCGCCAGAATTTTGGGTATCTGTGTGATACCTGAGACTCAGAGTTTGAGTTCTGCAGCTATGAAAGTCAGTGTTACCCCTTATGGCAGCTTTTAAAGAAGTTGAAAAAGAGATCAGATTTCAATTAGAAAAATGAATGAAGCAGAGTTGGTAAGGACTAAGGTGAATCAGAATACAGGTTAAAGGATGATATTGACTGTATTTTAAATGTCAACTTTGCTGTGAGACCAAAGGAAAAGATGTTTATTTGGTAAAAATTTAAATTTTCTATAGCACACTAATTTAACTAGTATCGTCAGTTTATTTAAACAACATAATTACACGGAACCTAAAACAGGGACTGTGAGATCTTGTTATTCTGTATAAGTAAGTGTGTACATCCTAGAGTATTTGGGGCAGGAAATAAACAAGCATTTACAAAGTCTCCTTGAGGGACTGGGGGGAAATGTGGAAATCTTAAACATTCCCACCGGGGGAATTCCTTATATTCTCTTGAACATTAGGGAGTCCCAACTTTATAAGCCAAGCCCTCAATCTTGGAATTTGCCTTTATGTAACTTACTCCTGCAAAGGAGAAACTAAGCCTACTTATAATTCTGTCTGAATCATCCCTAGAGAACCTTTTTTTTTGCTAGATGTGGCCTTTCTCAAAGCCAAATCTGGAACTAAACCACCACCTTCCCTCTATGTGGGATATAATCTGGCAACTGGGACAGAAATCCCAGGGATGAGACAAGCCCTGGCATCATGGGATTGAGAATACTTCTTGACCAAAAGAGGGAAAAGAAATAAAACAAGGTAAAGTTTTAGTGGCTAAGAAATTTCAAATAGAGTTGAGATGTCACTCTGGAGGTTATTTTTAAGCATTATATTGATATTCATTTTTAGTTTCCAGTGCCTTAGAATAGCTAGAAGGAAATACCTGAAACTGCCGAACTCAAATCCAGTAGCCTTGATCCTTGAAGATGATTGTATAACCATAGCTTTTACTGTGTGACCGTGTGGTTGTGAAAACCCTGTGACTGACACTTCCTTTATCAAGTGTATGGGGAGAAAATTAAGACAAATAAATAAGTAAATAATAGGGGGGATAAGGGGTTTGGGAAGTTTTGGTTGTTCTTTTGTATGTAATTTGATTGAGGTAGATTCACATAACATAAAATCATCCAAAAGTGGTTCAAATCAGGTATGTGTTCCTCATCACAGTCAATTTTTGAACATTTTCATTACTCCCCAAAAATAAAAATAAGAATAAAACTTAGAGTAAAAAACACCCAAAACATCACATAGCCCTTACCCCCTCTATAATTATTTGTTTTTTTCCTTATTTTTTCATTCATCTGTCCATACGCTGGATAAAGGGAGTGTTAGCCACAAGGTTTCCACATTCTCACTGTCACACTGAAAAAGCTACAGTTATACAATCATCTTCAAGGATCAAGTTTACTGGATTCAATAGTTTCAGGTATTTCCTTCTAGCTATTCTTATATACTAAAAACTAAAAAAAGATATCTATAAAATGCATAAGAATAACCTCCAGAATGATCTCTCAACATTATTTTGCATCTCTCAGCCACAAAACTTTATTTTGTTTCATTTCTCTCTTCCTCATTTGGTCAAGATGTCTTTCTCAGTACCATGATGCTGGATCCAGGCTCATTCCTGGGAGTCATGTTCAGCATAGCAGTGAGGTCAGTGAATTTACTTACTGAGTTAGCTTTGAGAGAGAGAGGACACATCTGAGCAACAAAAGAGGTTCTCTTGGGGTGACTCTTCAGCATCACTGTAAGTAGGTTTAGCTTCTCCTTTGCAGGAGTAAACTTTATAAGGGCGAGCACTAAGATTGAAAGCTTGGCCTTTTAAATTGGTAGTCCCCAGTGCTTGTGAGAATATCAGGAATTCCCCAGGTTGGGAATTTTAATATTTCCACATTTTCCCTATTTGCTCACAGGGGCTTTGCAAATACTTTTTTTTTTATTTTCTGGCCAAATTACTCTGGGATATATTGGGGAACTACACTAATCTGTATAAATTAACAATACTCTGTATTCAAATTTCCATGTAATTATGGTATTCGAATAAGCTGTCCATACAAATTAAATTAGATAGTGACTACAGAAAATATGTATTTTGTACCAAATAAACATCTCTTCCTTTGGTTTTACACAGAAATGGAAGCTTTAAAACACAGTCAATATCAATCTTTACACTGTATTCTGATTTACCTTAGTCCTAAACAGATCTGCTGCATCCATTTCTCTAATTGAAGTCTGATCTATTTTTCAGCTTTTTTTAACATTGCTGTATGGGATAATCCTGACTTTCATAGCTGCAGAACTCTATCTCTGAGTCTCAGGTGTCACACAGATATCCAAAGTTCCAGGGAACAACCAGGTTATACATAAAGAACTTAGCATCTCAGAATTTATAAATAAATGTCACAGGAATAGATGTGATTGCTATAAAAGCTTAAAATCTAGAAACCTTTACAATAAACCCTCATCTGATAAATTTTGCTCTCACATTCAATTCTCAGAGTTTGGACATTATACTTAGTCCCCATTTAGTGAGGCATTATAATATTTGTCTTGCTGTTTCTGGCTTATTTCACTCAACTTAATGTTCTCAATATCCATTCACCCAGTTGAATGCCTCACAACTTTATTCCTTCTTGCAGCTGCTTAATATCCCATTGTATATATACATCACAGTTTGCCCTCCCAGTCATCAGTTGATGTACCCTCAGGCCACCTCCATCCATTGCAAATCATGAATACTGCTGCCATAAACACCAGTGTGCAAATGTCCATTCATGTCCCCATTTTCAGTTTTTTCAAATATATACCTAATACAGGGGTTGCCAGATCATATGGCAACCTATACATAGCCTTCTGTGGAACCAAGACACTGCCCTCCAAATGGGCTGCATCGTTCTACTTCCCTCCCAACAGTGAATAGGTACATCACTCTTTCTACATTTTCTTCAGCATTTGTATCTTTGTTTATTTTTAAACAATTTTATTCACACGCCATACAATCCATCCTAAGTAAACAATCAATGGTACCCAGTGTAATCACATAATCATGCATTCACCACCATAATTTACATGAGGACATTCCATTTCTTCCACAAAGAAAGAAGAAGAGAAGAAAAAAAAAAGATGAATTAAAAAAATAAAATAAAAAATTTAAAAAATAACATGAAAAGGAGAAACACCACCACCAAGAATCCAATACCTCTCCCTTATATCCCCCTCTCATTCACATTTAACTTTGGTATATTGCCTTTGTTATATTTATTGGAAGCATATTATAGTATTACTGTTAATTATAGACTCTAGTTTGCATTGATTGTATTTTTTCTGTATATCATTCCATTTTCAACACCTTGCAATGTTGACATTCATTTGTTCTCCCCTCAGGTAAAAACATTCTTATAATTGTGCATTTAATCATGATCATTGAACACTCTATTTTTCACTAAACTATAGAGTTCATCTTCATCTTCCATCTTTCCTTCTGGTGTCATACATTCCCTACCTTCCTCTTTCAACCATACTCACAGTCAGTTTTGTTCATTATACTTACAATATTGTGTTGTCATCAGACAGTATTGTGTTATCCATTTCTGGATCTTTACCATCGATGCTACTGAACATTCTTATCCTTTAGCATCAAAGGCCCCATCTCTACTCTCTTTCTTTCTCCTGACAGGCCTGTGCTCTCAACTTTAACTCTCAAAGTTCACTCATTATTGTTAGTTCATATTAGTGAGACCTTAGAGTATTTTCCCTTTTGTTTCTGGCTGATTTCACTCAACATAATGTCCTCAAAGTCATCTATGTTGTTGCATGCTTTATGATTTTATTCTGTCTTATTACTGCATAATAGTCCATCATATGTATTTACCAAAATTTATTTAGCCACTCATTAATTGATGGACATATGGGCTGTTACCCTCTTTTGGCAATTGTGAATAATACCACTATAAATATCAATGTGCAAATGTCCATTTGTGTCCTTGCCTTTACTTCCTCTGAATATATACATAGTAAGGGGATTGCTGGATCATATGACAATTCAATACTTAGCTTCCTGAGGAAATGCCAAATTACCTTCCAGAACAGTTGTACCATTTTACATTCCCACCAACAGTGGATAAGCATACCTCTTTTTCCACATCCTCTCAGCACTGGTCATTTTCTGTCTTTTTGTTTTGCTTTGTTTTGTTTTGTTTTATAATGGCCATTCTAGCAGGTATGAGATGATGTCTCATTGTGGTTTTGATTTGCATTTCCCTAATAGCCAGGGAAATTGAGCATCTTAGATGTGCCTTTTAGCCATTTGCATTTCCTCTTCTGAAAAGTGTCTGTTCATGTCTTTTGCTCATTTTTTAACTGGGTTGTTTGTCTTTTTCTTATTGAGTTGAATAATTTCTTCATATATTCTGGATACTAAACCCTTAACAGTTATGTGGTTTCCAAATATTGTTTCTCATTGTGTAGGCTGCCTTTTTACTTACTGACAAAGTTCTTTGATATGCAAAAGTGTTTAATTTTGAGGAAATCAAATTTATCTATTTCGTTTTTCATTGCTCATTCTTTGGGTGTAAAGTGTAGGAAACCACCTCCTATTACCAAATTTATGATATTTCCTTACATTTTCTCCTAAAAATTTTATGGTCTTAACTCTAATGCTTAGGTCTGTGATACATTTTGAGTTAAATTTGTATACGGTGTGAGATATGGATCCTCTTTCATTCTTTTGCATATGGATATCTAGTTCTTCAAGCACCATTTATTGAAGACACTGCTCTTTCCTAGATGGGTTGGCTTTGACAACCTTATCAAAGATCAAGTGTCCATAGATGAGAGGGTCTATTTCTGAACACTCAATTTGATTCCACTGTTCAGTATGTCTATTTTTATGCCAATATCATGCTGTTTTGACCATTGTAGCTTCATAATATGCTTTAAAGGCAGGTAGTGTACACCTCCCACTTCATTTTTCTTTCTCAAGATATTTTTAGCTGCTCAGGGCATGCTGCCTGTTCACGTAGACTTGGTTATTGGTTTTTCTATTCCTACAAAGTAAGTTGTTGGGATTTTAATTAGTATTGTATTGAATCTATAAACCAATTTGGGTAGAATTGACATCTTAACTTTAGTTAGTCTTCCAATCCATGAACACTGTATGCTCTTCCATTTATTTAGGTCTTCCATGATTTCTTTTAGCTATTTCTTATAGTTTTCTGTGTATAGGACTTTTGCATCCTTAGTTACATTTACTCCTAAATATTTGATTCTGTTGGTTGCTATTATAAATGGATTTTTTTTCTTGATTTCCTCCTCAGATTTCTCATCACTAGTGTATAAACAATACTGACTTTTGAGTGTTGATCTTGTACCCTGCTACTTTGCTGTACTCATCTATTACCTTTTACAGTTTTGTTACAGATTTTTTTTTGGATTTTCTACATATAGTATGTCATCTGTGGACAGTGAGCATTTTACTTCTTCCTTTTCTTTCTGCAGACAGTGAGAGCCTTTCTTCTTTCTTTTCTTTTTAACTGATCAGAATTTTTCAATGCTTGCCTTTTTGGTTCTTGCCCTGGCTATACAGAACCTTTTGTTTTGAGGAAGATCTCACCAGATATGATCAATTCCAATCAGATTTTCCCAGACCAGATAGGCCCAGTTTTCAGGAGGAGGGTGTAATCAATATTTAGTTTCCCTGCAGATGAGACCCAGCAGGTTATCAGACTTTCTGTGAAGCCTCTAGACTCTGCGTTTTTCCTATCCTGCTCATCAGATGGCGCCTGTCAGCCTGCAGCTTCCCACTGTCATAAAACAATGTGTTGCCTTTAATTCTCAGCAGACACTTATGGCTCCATCAGTTCTGCTAATGGAGACCAAGATGCAACCAGGAGCCAGGCATTTCTCTAGGGCTTGTGTGTGCAGAATGGATCATGCCCAGATTCCTGGGCTGTTCTTTATAAGACACTCTAGTGGAGTGTGGCAGAAGTAATACTGCAAGCGCACAGAGGAAGAGCACTAAGCAATGTAATCTACTTGTACATTACTGGTTATCACTTTCATTTAAAAAGAAGCTACAAATACTAGATAAGTGCTTCAAAGATAAACCCATATGTAAACAATAGGTTCACTAGCAACAAGAATGAAAAATAGCTACAGAGATCCTTGCACTGAGCTCAGGCTAGCAAGTGTATTGCCAGAAAGACATCAAGAACGGTACCTGAGAAGTTAGCTAAAATAGAGTAACCTTTTTTAAGATTCCTCAGTCACAAATCAGCATGCTGTTTACTCATCTCTACTAAACCCCCAAGTCCTTCAATGGGAAACTGCAGACTCGGGGAAGACAGAAGTGAACCTCAAAACCCTTTTTAGATAATTATAGGTAAGTGTAGATCCCAGCTCAATGGCACTTCCTGGTGCAAGAATTGGGTAGCAGTCCATACTGTCAGGGCTCTGGCATTGCTCCTCCCCCTTCCATAGAGGAATGGCATGTAATGAGGTCAGCTGGGCATAATTAGCTGTTACATACTCATGGCCTAGTTGGTCAGTCTGGAAGGATGTGACAGTAGGCTTTCCCATGTGGAGGAAAATGATGCTGCAGATAGCACAGGTGTAAGAGGAAGGGGCAAAAGAAATCATGCTTTGCAGATTTCTGGTACCTATTTTTATTGAATTTAGGTCATGGTCATGTGCAAACAGGTGGAGATCCAAGTTCACATCAAGATACCCACTGTCTAAAGAAACTATGTCTATAGTGGCTTCCACAGGATGAGGAAGGCTTTCTTCTCCCCAGTTGTGAAAAATACCTAGAGAAATCTCCACAGTGTGAAACGATCCTAGGAGGACAACAACAAGATGGGGGTACCAACACCAGTTTTGGGCATATCAGCCAAATCAGCACAATTAGATTCAATCATTAGGGAACCACCCCTGCTGATGCCCAATAACATATTAACTCTTTACATTTCACCATTACAAGATGCCCATCTTTGTTGATCTTAAGCAGGCAGGGTACACCTATGCAGGAAAAAGAGGACTTGAATTGGAAGCACAATGTTTGAAAGTGAAATCTGGACTTCTTACTTCAGCAGCTTAGTCATGACTTTGGACATGAAGCTTTCATCTGTACTTTCTTACCCCAAAACTGAGGTCATAAAACGCATTTCAGAGGGAATCATAAATCACATCATGCAAATTACTTAACATTGCATTTGATAAATATTGGGCATGTATGATTGAGTATTTCCAATATGAGCATGAATTGAAATGGTCCTTAGCCTGGTTCAGCTTTGAAAATGAAATAGAGAGAATGTGTTTTGCCAAAAAGAATTTTTTCCCTTCTGTATCTCAAGAGATAGATGCAGATGGAGTTAGAGAAAGAGAAATGTGAACACATCCAATTTCACCAATTGCCTGAAGCCTATTTCTTCTAGCTTTCTCAGATTTCTTCTAGACTTCTTTCCAGACAGGCTTACACAACCATGATTAACTAACTGCCTCTTGTTGGATTATGTGGGCAAGGCAGTTTGCTAGTAGGGTATGCCTGAAAAGAAGAGTTTACCATTTCATATATGTGAATGACATGGGTTTCTTTCTTTTTAGTGATATATAATTCTTTTTTTTTTTTTTTTAATTTGCATATGGGCAGGAGGCACCAGGGATCGAACTCCAGACCTCCAGCACGGCAGGTCGGCAGGTCTGAGCTCTGCCTGCTGAGCCACGGCAGCCACCCAGTGATATATAATTCTTTATAATTAGAATTTCAGTTCTGTGCAAAGGAATAGCCACCTATGCCTTTTTGCTGTGCAGTTTCTACAAATTCCCATAAATACTGAGATGAGAACCTATAATAGAGTATGTTCCTTTAAGAGCTAAGCATAGGCCAATTTCTTAATCTCTTATAGATGGTTTGACTAAGCTGTTTTGTAGTACCTGTGTAAGAATCCCACAGAATAAAGTCTATGAAAATACCTTAAAATACATAAAGTGATATAAAGGTAGGGAGCATTATTAGAGAAACCTTTCTTCATTTGATTTATGGGCTATATTTACTTTTTCTTTACCCAGTAATTAATTGCCCAGGAGTGCTTTCCTTGACTTTATAGGATTTATCTTCCCACATCTGTTTTTGTGAAAGTTACCCCAAAGCCCTTGGATTTTTTAAAAAGACCCTGAGGACTTTAATTTGTGTGAGCATTTGCTCAGCAATTCCATGTGTTGTAACCTGAAGTAGGAAGTGATCATAAATGATTTACTGTAAATTGTTTGAGGAACTGATAGATCACTATTTGTCATCCTGTTTCCACTAGTTATAGCTATATAATACGAAGGAGAGCAAATTCGCCTTGCAGATAAATGAAGGCGGCAACGCAGATTCTAATTTCCCTAGTGAAGCACATTTTACACAATGGTAGCTTTGGGAGACAGGCCTAAACCTCATTAAACTTACTATGTATTGTATGTGGATAACCTAATTCAATTCCCATAAAAACAAGCAAATAGGCCGTCACTGTAAATTAAATCCGAAGGCAAACGTGTGTCACTATAGCACTATATCACATGGGCATTTATCTCATAAATGGAATACTGAATTAAACTGTTAATTTCAACAACTGTGTTAGAAAAACAAGTTCCAAGCGGTTGGAGTCAAAGAGCAAAGAATGCTTTTCTCCATGTGAATTACAATATTCTCCAGCCCTCCTTCTTCTGTGGTTCATATTTAGTCTGCTATTCCTTATGTTTAAAACTAGATTTCCCCTAATTTTTGCTGTCTTAATGTAAAAATTCTTAACTAACCTTGGTACCACCAGGGTAACCTCTGAACCATTCTCCTCACCATAACCAGCAATGTGCCAACAATGCTGTTTCGGAGCGCCCCCAAGGCTCCCCCAGAAAATGCCTGGGGCTTAAGATGTGGCATTCAAGGCCCATCAGACTGAACATCAAACTGTTACCTCTCTTGCCCGCTTTCTTGTCTCTGTCTATTGTGGCCCTCTTAGCATTGCTTCGTATATATCAATAACAATTCTTTGATATATGCCACTGCGGGTTTTTTTTTTTTCCCCACTTATAGCTTTTGTTGGGAATTTGTTCCTAGTTCCCTTTTCAAACTAGAAACCAACATTTCATCTTTCAAGATTAAACAGTGTGTGTTGCCAGGACCAGGCACCTTTCCCCCATGAAGTAAGTGTAACTGACTAGCCTGGTGACCCCTCTTTCTCCAGTATAATTCTGACATAGCACCACTGGATATAGTTTGAGGACCATCTCCTCATCACTGTTCTATCTTCATGATGACAGCGCAGCACATCTTGCTCATCTCTGTTTTTCCGATATCAAGCGGCACAGGATGTGTGCCATTAGGTTGTTCAATAAGTATTTAATGAATGAATGAAAGCTGATAAATAGGAACAAGGTAGTTGATCTTTTTTTTTTTTCTTTCAGTTTTTTGACTCTCAATCAGCAAAGTAAGTTTTATCACAATCCCAATTCTTATAGGGGAAGACAGACTCTGTCATGGTGTCCTGGAGACACTGCATGAACCAATACAGTCAAAGGCTAAAGCCACAACTTCTCTGAGTCCAGGCAGAATATTTTATGATCATCCTGAGACAAGGGAGGTAGGTAGGTGTGTAAGGAGCAGCCAAAAATCTATTTCCCACCTCTCTGTCTACCTCTGTTCTTTCCTTCCTCCTTTGCTGCCAGCCTGCCTGCTCTCTCTCTCTTTCTCTTAGGACATACTAGTGCTGGCTGGTTTAGATGACATAAGAGCATGCTTAGTGTTCAAGAAGCATATTTACTTACATTACTTTCCATTTTATGGGGTGAGCCCTTTGCCTTATGCATGAGTAAGAAATGATACTGGAGCTTAATAATTTGTTGTTCACAAGAAAAGTTCAGATATCACTACACCTTAACATAACTCTTGATTCCCATACCTTGAAAAAAAGATTCTCCATTTAAGCACTATGCAAAAGATAATATTTAAATGGCATGGCTATCGGAGATTATTTAAAAATATACAATTGCTTCACTGTGCCTAATTCTCTCAGCCACTCCCTGTTATCCGAAAAAGGAGTTGAGAGGCACTGATTGCATGAGATGCAAGGATGAAAGAAGAGCCCCAAGGAATCCAATGTTCTTTAATTGTTGTCTTGTTCGTGAAAGACAGAAAGTAGAGGAGAAGCACAATTGTCACTTGAAGGCTAATTCCTCCTCAAGGCTTTAAAAAAAATCTTAATCGCTCAATTGCAGCTTCTCCTTTTAATAAATGAGGATGACAATACTAAATTTACTGTTTTGTGAATGGGAGTAATTAGGTCACAACTGTAACCAGAAATAAAGCCCTGCAAGTTTAAGTAATGATATTGTTTTCAGTATTTCTCCACTTAGTAGTGGAAAGGGAAACCAAGTCCCCCAGAGAATTCATAGCACTGTTCTCTCCTTCTTCGGTGGAATGAAAGTCTCGTTTTTTAATCTCCTGTTTATGCCCAAAATGCCATGCACACTGCAGGCAACACCGACATTCTGGAAGCGGTCAGTGGTCCATCCATGCAGAGCTCAAAAGGCCTAAAATAACCTGAAAAAGTCTTTAATGGCTGCCCTAGGAAGTCTAGCATCTTGAAAGTAGGTTCAGAAGCTCTTTCTTTTAGGGAGTTCCCTCATCCTGGGAATTTAAATTAAATTAAGACATGTAGATCTTCTGCCTAAAAGTCTTGTTTTCTTTTTCCTATTTTTTAAAAGCTTGAATATTACAAATGAAATGGGTGAGAAAGTACTGTATAAAGCAATGGATATTCTTGTAAATTTCCATCTTCATTAAATAATTAGCATAAAGACAGCTACATCTCCAGGAGGTGGTTCCTTTATAATTCATCTGGTCCCAATTTGGCAGCTGAGATCAACCCAGCAGTTTCTATTAGAGGTTCTCAGTGTAACAACTCATGGATTATAGAAATCATGGACATGCTTCCTATCGCCTCATACACACCTATAGGTTTTATGCCAGTTTTATGTTAGTATTGCTTCCAATTGATTATGAATTGAGAGCACTGGCTTTGTCCTACCATTTTCCTACCTCATGTGTCCATCATACAGTTGCTGCTCAGTAAATGCCACCGGGTTTGGGTCTTTTTGGATTTTCACATTAATGTCTTTAGTCCTTTCATGCCCAACCACAGTGAAGAAATGATGCAGCATACTGTAAGACTTAGCCAAGCAAATACGAAGTCTGAAGGAGCAATGTGCATCATGGTCCACTCAGACTTTAAGACAGTACCAATTTGGGCATAGTCAATAAGGATTTGGGGTAAGTACGCTAATCAGTGCCACTCAAATCATACCATCCAGAATGGCAGCTAGACCACCCAGGCAAAAGCCAGCTGATAGGCTTTGCCTATCATTATAGTTGCAATTTATATCTTAATTACAATAGTAAACTATCCCCACAGCCAGCAAAACCAAGCAGCAGCATGTTTCCCAATTGGCGGCATGTCTTATGACAAGAAGTTAATTGTCCCTGTCAGTCTCTTGGTGGCAGCTCTTCCACTAGAAAAGGAATTGGGTAACTTAGATTATATCCCTTAAACTGGTCAAATAACTTAATAAAATGTCTGTGAAGTTTGTTTAATAGAAATCTTTTAACTCACGTCAGGTTAAGTAGGAGGTTTAATGACTCTAAAATTAACTTCAAGTGCCGGTTTTAGCTTGTGATTCTAGACCTGGCTTGTTGGAGAGAGCTGGCATCTGCGCATTAGAAACTGGCTCGGTGCGACATCTGCTCAGTGACTCCCGTTGCCAAGTCTGTGATTGTCTGGGAGACTGACATATGCTGGGTCTCAGGTGGATTGCATTGGACAACTTACAGAAAAATGCTGCGAACAAGAGAAATGATCACTGTCTTTTAAGATTTGTCAAAGTGGGAAACACAAATTTCAATCTTTTAAAATAATTTTAGAACAAAAATATCAGTAAAATTATTTCCTCCCTTTTGTTCATCGAGGCTGAAATATCAGTGCCTAGCTTCTGCTTTATGTTTTCTAAGAAGTCTTCAGACAGCCTTGTGCCACCATTCTCCAATTTCCCTTATCAATTGCTTTATGTTCTATTCATTCTGGGCACTGCCTATTGACTACTTTTATTCATCTGGTTGATAAATATTCTTATCTTCCCAAAGAGATAACAACCTCCATCTGGGGAGGAATTAGTTGTTAAAGACCTAAATTCATAGAGTCTAAGCCTATATTTTATATTATCTTTATATCTCCTGAACATAATACAATTCCTGGCCCTCTCCTAATTCCACTTTTTCTCCCAGCTACAGCCCTGTTTTTCTTGTTTTTTAAAACAAAATCCTCTACAAGAGCTTTCAGTGAATATTATTTCCATTTCTTCTCTTCCCAGTCTCCATTTCTCTTTTTCTCCTCAGGTTTTGGCTCCTACCATTGCACCAACTTCTTTTATCAGGAACAGCAAACTCCACATTGCAAAATCCAAAGTTCAACACTAAATCCTCCCCTTACTTGACCTATTAGCTGCACATGTTACAGGTATTCATCTCTTCCTACTTGACACCACAGCTTTCAATTGGCTCCAAGGACACCATGTTCATTTGGTATGTCTCTAGATTTTTCTTCTTGGTCCTTTCCACAAATTCCTTCTCATTTCCCAGAATCCTTAAATATTGGAGTGTTCCACAGCTGTGCCTTTGAGCCTCAGCTCTTTTCACATCTCACAATTTTCTTGAAGATCTCCCCTAGTCTCATGCCTTTACAAACCACTTAAGTGCTAATCACTCTAAAATTTATATCACTATCATGCATGCTTCCCACAAATTTCAGTCTATGTTTCTTCTACAGCCTACTTTATGTGTTTATTGAATATCTAATAGTCATTTGATGTTAACATGTGAGCTCTGGATGACCCACTCCCCAAACCTGCACCCTAATTGTGTCCTTCAAACCAGTAAAGAGTATCTCCAGTCTCTAACTTTTGAGGCCCAAAATCTTAGAGTAATTCTTGACTCCTCTCTGTCCCCAATATTCCGCATTCAATCCATCAGCAAGAATTTAGGTTCTTTCTTCAAAATATGTACAGAAGGCAATCACTTCTTACCGTTCTCACTTGCTATCACACTGTTACAAGCCCACCCTTGAACTCTTACCTGATTTATTGTCAGTAATTTCCTACCTCATCTCTCTGATTCTGTTTTTGCTCCTTTCAGTCTGTTTTCAACACTGCAACCCTGGTCATGCTTTAAAGCCTAAGTCAATTCACTATACACATTGTTCTAGTTTGCTTACCACTGGAATGCAATATACCAGAAATGAAATGGCTTTTAAAAAGGAGGAATTTATTAGGTTGCTAGTTTACAGTTCTAAGGCCATGAAAATGTCTCAAAGCAAGTCTATAAAAATGTACAAATTAAGGCACCAACAAAGAGGTTACCTTCACTCAAGAAAGGTTGATGAAGTTCAGGGTTTCTCTCTCAAATGTAAAGGCACGTGGCAAACATGGAGACGTCTGCTACATTTTTCTCTCTAAGCCTCTTGCTTCATGAAGCTCCCCTTGGGGTGTATTTCTTCTTCATCTTCAAAGGTCTCTGGCTGCGTGGTCTCTGTGGCTCTGGTTCTCTCATCATTCTAAAACAAGGGGACTCTCTTCAAAACGCTTCCTCTTTTTTATTTTATTTTATTTTATTCATTTATTTATTCACATGGGGAGGCACTGGGAATCTAATCTAAGTCTCTGGCATGGCAAGCAAGAACTCTGCCATTGTGTCACTGTTGCCCACCCCAAAATACTTCCTCTTTTAAAGGATTCCAGTAAACTAATCAAGACTCACTTGGAATGGGTGGAGTCAGAGCTCCCTCTAATTAATACCCACAATTCAGTGAGTAACATCTCCATGGAGATAATCTAATTAAGTTTCCAACATACAGTACTGAATAGGGTTTAAAAGAAACAGTTGCTTCCCCACAAGACTGGATCAGGATTAAAACATGGCTTTTCTAGGCTACATGAATCCTTTCAAACTGGCATACACATCTATTAAAAACCTTCAAGTAGCTTCTCATCTCACTCAAGGTAAAAGTCAAAATTCTTAAAACCATAACTAGTTGGCCCCTTCCCCCATTACCAACCTCATTTACTACAGCTCTTGTTTTAACTCATTCTTCTCCAGCCTCACTGCTGTCTTGCCATTCTAATACATCAGTTCTCTCAGTTGAAGACCCTAATCTTGCAGCAGTTTCTTTCCTGAAACACACTTCTCCAGATAAACCCAATAGTTTCTCTCTTACCTCCTTAGGCCTTTATTCAAATGTCACCCTCCAAGGCCCCCTTATCTAATATTGCAACACCCTCCTTAATTCAGATTCCCTGTTCTCCTTTCCCTTTGTTCTATAGACTCCATCTCCATCCAATATTCCATGCATTATATGTATTTATTTTGCTTACACTTTGTCCCTTTCTTACTAGATGTCAACTCCATAAGGGTACAATGTTTGTTCTGTTTTATTTATTGCTCTACATCCAGCATCTAGACGTACACCTAGTGGGCAACAGCTGCCAATGAAAAATGTGCTAAATGACTAAGAAATGAATACACTAGTTTCTTAGTCGCATGTGTTCTATTACATTCAAGAGTGTTGTCTTGTGTTAAATGGTTACCTAGAAGATTACGGAATGGTCAATCCCACCTGAAAACAATTTTAATACATCAAAAATAGCACAAGATAAGCTATGGAGTTGGAAATACCTGGGCTGTAAGTCCTTGAACCACTATTTATTAGCTATTATCTTTAAGCAATTTGTTTATCTTCTCTAGGCCTCAGGGCATCTATGAAATTTGTTTAATGACATATAAATTATATGATTATTATAAAAAATAGAGTAGCTGACCTGCCCCAGTACTTAGCACATAGTAGGCTACCCTTAATTAAGTATGACAGTCATCCTGGACATAAGTGAAGCCACTTCAGTAAAATGATCAGAGGCCATAGGTGTGGAAATATTAAATCATTATGAAAAATAAATGCAAAATAAATTGATTAACATTTTCCTAAAATGTCCCATCTGACTCCAGCTATTCTGAATAATTTTCCTGTTTGGAGATGTTGTGTGTTTTCCACATAGTATCATTCTCTGTTTGTTCCATCAAGAGCGTTGGTGGGACATTATTTCCTAAAATAGTGCTTCAAGATTTTTCTAGGATTTTCTTCCAAGTTTCTAATACACACCCTGCAAATATTATTGTCCATTTCTTGGGTAGAAGACAAAACCTTGTCATAACTCCATCTGGCAGAAAGTGCTTGTAAACCACATGCTAATTTCAGATATGCTAAAATATGAAGGAAACAAACAAATAAAAGCATGATTTAGAATTGATGAATCATCAGACTAAGTGAATTATTTTGACAGTGGTGAACTAAAAACTTGTGAGAAACAAAATTTAGAAATTTTATAGTCAAAACAGAACATATTTCAAGATTGGGTTTATATATAAACTAATCATTTCTAGAAAATAATGGTGACACAACATTGTGAATATACTTAACATCACTGAATTGTATACTTGAAAATGGGTAAAATGGGAAAAATTAGGTTTCTAGTGGTTAGTGTCTTCTCTGAATTTCTCTCCCCTTCCCAATTTGAGTTAGGCTTCACAACGGGTGGAGAGACAGGATATCTCTTGTGGGTTGTAATAAATGTCCATGTGGACTACAATTTTGGAAGATGTAAATGGACATGAAGAAAGGGAATAACACCTGTCCTTTCATTTGCGCCAGAAGGCTGGAGAATAAACTATGTACCAGACCATGATAAAGGCCATTTACAATGAGGATGTCAACTGCTCAGAAGCTGCCTTTTTAAATATGGGTGCTTCTATCATGGTTGTGAAATACAACTTGAAAATAAATGTCTCCCTGATTTCTCTTTACCGTCACTCTTTTAATCAATTAAGAAATAATTATTAAAGGCCAACTATTCTTATTCTATGTGTTGAACTAATAGATACTTCATAGAACTTACTTTCAATGCTTTTACTGTTTTAAATTCATTTTCCATCAGCAGCAGCTTAAAATAATACCTAGCCCACTAAGTCCAAATTATTATAAACCCTAACTCAATAGTTTCTTAACCAGTAGATCTATGTACCACATCTGAGGCTATTCTTTAAACCTAGGAGACAGGAAGTATTAATGAGATGTGTATTTAACTGCAATATATTTATTAATTGATTGGGCCATTTTCCCTTTTTTTTTAAAAGAATCTTAAATGCAAGGTATCCCTTAGGGAGCAATTTGCAGATCTTGTTAGGGTAAACTGATATTAACATTTCTGTAAGAGATATCAATAGCCTTTTGTGAGCAAATCTCCTTTCTATATATAGAAAGATAGCCTTTTGTGAGCAAATCCCCTTTCTATATATAGCCCAAGGCATTACTTCATGAGCTGTAAATGTATTCTCTTAAAAAATCATGTCAGTCTAGAATTGGATAATCCATATTTGGAACATACCAGAAATACAATCAGAAAATGAGTAAAAGAGAGGTCTATTCCTGTGGAGGTATGCACAAATAAGTAAGAAAAGTTAATTGAAGTGTATAAATATCATAGATACAATATATTTAATTATCTCTAAGTACAGCTCCTTGATATGTAGGTTATTGCAAATCAATGTAAGACAATGCCATATATTAATTCAGAGATTAGGAAAACCTCTCTGCCTTTTAGTTTTACCTCGACACAGAATAGAGTTTATGATATTTCCATTATACAGTGAATGTTTTTTCCAGTTAATTTTCACACCTTTGATTCTTTTCACTGGTAGATGGTAAATCACCTTAGGTAGATTACCCCCAGTTAGAATGCTGAGGCCAGTTTATTTTATTGTAGGTCTAGTCTCCAAAATAATCATCTGCCTTTACCAAATTCTAATATTAATTCTGATGAATTTAAGTCCAAACATCTATATGAGGAATTATGTAGGTGGTTTATATACTAAGGAGAAATACCATTATTCCAAAAGTTAAGGAAGAAATTGTAAAATCTGCCTATTCTCCATGTTTTGAAAACTTTCCACCAGCACTTAGAATAGGAAATATGCTTAGACTGTTGCATCTAAGTTATGGTTTATGAACAAGATTGCTATCCTCAGATCAAATAATTCATATTCAAGTAATTCTAGGAGTTACTTGAAATTTGTTGCATGTGTGGGGAGAAGGCATAAGACCCAAGGTTAGCTGTTCCAAGCATAGGTGTATATTTATCTGTGAAGATACAGAGGAGATTTTTAATGGCTCCTGAAGAGAGATAGTATGACACAGAGTCAGAACTAGTATTGGCTTAAAGGCAAAAAGCCACTCTGTAGGGTTGACTCCGGTATCCATGTTGGGTTATGTGTAAGCTGAGTAAACACGGGAAGATTCTCTATTGGGAAAGAAGTGTTGAGTAGGTGTCTAGGGAAAAGCAGAGAAGAAGAGATTGGGATATTTCTGAATTTCATATGCAATTTATTGTAGTTTGTACCTGATTCTTTGATATTTGGAAATCATTTTATCCCTACAATAAACCTTTCACTTCTTACTTTAGTTTGAGTGGGTTATGTTCAAAGTCTAAAGAAAGAACCTTGACTAGAAAAAATCTTAGGTTTGGATAAATAAAAAAAAATATGGTAAGATATTTCCTATGAAGAAACAGAAAAAATAAAACAGAAGGAGGTGGAAATTTGCAAAGCATGTATGCAAAATACTAAAAACAGCTGTCTACAATGGACTATTTATAAGAGGCAGTTTTTGACACTAAGCTTACAAATAGTTTGGAGAGAGATTAATATCCTCCTACCTCCAATTAAAGGATTTTTACTGGATACAGCAGGCAGTGATATCAACTAAAGATTTCTGAACAGGTGAAGGATGTGATACAATTGTGGATACTTGGAAGAAAGGAGGAACATGGTCTTTTAAGTTGAGATGCCATAACAGGATTTTCTGGACAGAGGTACTATGATGGTTCAAGAAAACTAAAAGCAAATGTAACAAACAGAATTTGAAGGGGATGCAGAAAACAGACAAAAGTGAGGGCAGTGGAATGTTAGGATAAGTTAGAGTAGGGAAGATGTCGGAGACAAGAAATAGGTTCATAGGAATGAGTAATTTGAGTCAGCAAGCTAAGCCAAATTCAGGAGAAAAAGCAGTTAGTGTCAGCCCTCTGATTTATCTGCCATCCCATCATTTGGAATAGGAAAAGGATAGAGAAGTAGATTACCAGCAAGTTGGTCTTAAATAGTTGGCTGAACTTGAGGAATTTTAGGATGTTTATATTTTAGGATGTTATAAATTATAGGATGTTTAGAATAAAAAGGGACATAACGATGGTCAATTCCAAAGAATCTGGAGAATTCTATTTTGGAAGGAAAATGAGAGAATAGATGAGCTGAACTCTGGGTTCAGCATCCTGGATCCAACTAAAGCAGTTCTTATTTTGTTGTTTTATATATTGAAATATATATATATATATATATATATATATATATATATATATATATATATATATATATATATATATATATATATATATATATATATATACATATATATATTTCATTTTTTAAAATGGTGTCATTATTTTTAAAAGTTTAACCAGTACAAATTAGTCCATTTTATAGGAAGAAAAATGAGGTCACATGAGTAGCTAATGGTAAAATCAAGTCCCTTAGTGTGTAAAGAAGGATTTTATAAAGCTTAACAATAGCTAATTTTTCCTGCTTAATTTAGCTATTTACATATTTTAGCTTCTGAATGATAAGAATATCTAGCAAAAGCATTTGTGTCCTTCACTGCTATGCACCTGCTGTGAGTTAAGAATTGTAAAAGAAAAGAGTAATGGGCCCCATCAGGCTAAAGATAAACAACCCG
>PVIY010004133.1:0-105759 GCA_004026745.1 Myrmecophaga tridactyla
ATCATGCAACATGTTTTCATAGTCTTATAACCAGAGTGTAAAGTTTTTCCATTTTTCTCATCTACAAAAATTAAAAATGTGTGTAATTACATGCCAAGGTTTTCCTTTCTATCTAATCTCATATAAATATAACAGCTATATCACAGTATTTGAGCATAAGTAAAAGAGATGAGCTTCTATTCTTGAGAAAACATCTGAGATTATTAGGATTATAATGATTGTTTCAATAATATACTACAAAATTTACAATATAATATCACACACCTACCAAAACATATAAATCATAACTTCAGATTTACATAGCACATTTTCAAGTGAGTTCATTATTATATCATTTTCATTATCTCACATTTACAGGATCTCTTGTAGAAAAGTGTCTCTGTTAGTCCCATTTATACTGCCTATTCATAAACAAAGATGTTCCCAAGGCTTTCAACGTAGTACATTTTCTAAAATCCAAAAACACCATAAAAAAATCTTGACAAAATAAAAATTATAAGAGATCAGACACTTCTAAAATTTCATCTTCACTTTCTGAAAATACAACTGAAATTGAGTTCAAATTGCCTGCATTAAAATAGCACAGGGTCTTATTATTTACCTGGGGAGGTCCCCATTATTCTCTCTACTGCTCATAAACAAATGAATGAATTAATGAATGAATAAACAACTTCCTTGTTTGTCACATACAGTGTCCTAAATACTCATCTCCTTTCCCTTTGGGTCAGGAGGAACAAGTTAACTTCCAATTCCCTTATGACTACTATTTTAGACCCGAAGGCCAAGAATCCCAAAAATACTGTTAGTTGAAATCTGTATTGTATATTTCTATATGTGACACTAAATAGTATGGTATGCAAAACCAGATGTCATATATAAAGCATTTGATTTTTTTATACCATGAGTAGGGAAAAATCCACATAAGTATACATTCTATAAAAGAGGCAGGTCTCGTGCCTGTTTCTCCAGCTACCAGCACAATGCTTGTCAAAGAAACAGATGCTCTACCTTCTGAGTAAATAATCTGGAGTGTCCATCAAAACTCCACCTATTCCTTAAAGTTCAGATAAAGTTCCACTTCCATCATTGAGGTTCTCCATTTCCTCCCTCTCCGCTCTTATCATGTATTTTTGTGTACTTGTGAAATGTGACTAAGTTTCTTAAACTCTTACTGGTAAGAGTAAGTATACATAAATATATAGTTATGACAAATGTAAAAAGAAAGAAAAGGGACTTTTTGGCACCATGGAAGGTAAAGTTAGAAATACATTTCCCAAAAGAAAAATAATTAGGAGCGGGAAGGCAGAGAATTTCTCCCAAGAGACAAGTTTTGTAAAAATTTGTTAGAATATTTTTAATATATTATAACTTTGATCTCAAATAAAATGGCAATGTCAGATTCTGGAAACTGATAAATACAAAATTATGTATTTCCCATACCTTTCTGACAGAAACCATAGTTTGGAGTTGCCAATTAGTTATTATAAGAGAGAGAAGAATTCCAGGTAATAAATGCAGCAGGAATAATATATTCAAATGTCACAATTTTGCAATTCCTAAAAATATCATAGATCTATTACGTTATTAACTATGGAGTCAAGATATTGAGTAAAAGTGTAATGGAGGGTACACGGGTGGTTTGGTGATAGAATGCTCACCTTCTATGAGGGGGACCCAGGTTTGATTCCTGGACCATGCACCCAAAAAAAAAGGCTTATGGACAGCTGTATAGTGGGTGGCTCAGGCTAACAATACCTGAAGTTACCAATTTACTTCAACATCATTAAAACTGGGGACAAGTGAAATTATGTCCTTCTGACATGATGCAATAGGAAGCACACAGAGCAATTTAGGAAATATTCTCGCCACACAATTATAACCATAATATGGTATAATTATGATAACATTAAAATTGAAATAAATGCTAGCTCTTAATTTCTAGGTTACGGAAATTAAAAGTGACAGAACAACAAGTGAAATGACACCACATGAAAGCAATCAGCTACATTCAGAGGATCTGAGACATTCTACCAGACAATGACTCGGAATTTTCAACAAATAAATACGTGAAGGGGGAAAGTAGCAGGGATTGTTAGAGATTAAAAGAATCTTAAGATAGAGAGCATTCAAATGGAGCGTGTGAACTTGTTTTAGATGCTGATCTGAACAAGCCACCTTTAAAAAGGGATGTGACAATCAAGAAAAGTTGAACATAAAGTAAATATTAAGTGATGCATGAAATCATTGTCAATTATGATAGATTTGGAAATTGAGCTGTCATATTTAAAATAAGTTCTTATCTATTAGAAACACATATTAAAGAATTTATAGGTAAATTTCTATAACATCTGAGATTTGTTTAAGTATGTGGAAGGAAACAAATCAAAGAAGATGAGCAAAATGTTGATTGATGCATATAGGATTGCATGTATACAAAATACTGAAACACATATACTTCAACCAAAATGCTGATTGGCGCATAGATGGAAGTTGTTATAATATCTTCTCTACATTTCTGCATGCCTAAAACTTTGTATAATAAAAAAAGTCACAGCAAAAACAAGTAAGCTTATGTCTCGAAAGTTAACCAAGCCTTCTCTTAAATTTCTGATCTGGAGTCACAAAACCTGGTTTACAGGTTGGGCTTTGCTACTTACCATCTGGTGGTCCTAAACAATTCACTTATAGTCTCTGAATATAAATGTCCATATCTATGACATGGAAACAACAAACTTACCTACTACAAATCACAAACATGAAAATAATCTATAAACTTTAAAAGAAAACCTACAAATATAGATGTCATCATTACTTAATATACTATAATTTAATATACATGTAACTGTATTAATATACATTATACTTCTACTAGCACATAATACACTTCCTTATTCACCTTTATGTCACACATGTATATCTGATCTCTTCAACCAAATAATAAGGTCCTTGTATATAAAACCTGTCTTATTCCTTCCACCCACAAGCATTCAGCATCCATTTCTAGTGCACCGACCGTGCATACAGCATTTCCCTAAGGAGTAAGAACACACAGGTGGTAAGTCACAGGCAGGCCTTGCCCTCAAAGCCAGAAGGAGGGAGATGCATATTCACGATTCATATGCCAAATGCTATTATAGAGATATGAATCAGAGACATTACAGAAGCAAAGAATAGGACAACAACCTGGCCAGGGCTCTGGTGAGAAGCCTCCTAGATCAGGTAATGCCTAAATTAAATCTAAATGTAAAAAAAAGATTTGCAAAACTCATACAGGGAGGGAAAAAATTTCAGCGAGAAAGACAGAACAAAGGACACTCGGTTGAAACAGCAGAACAGAAATTTAAGAGACAGGTCAATGCGACCGATAGTAAATGTTAGAGCCATTCATCCCCCAGAGATGACCCTTACTTAGGATTTTGTAAAATGCTAAGTGTTTAGTAAAGAATCAAGACATACCTAGTACTTGAAGTAGGGCGTGAAATAAAGGGAGCAGTATTTGACCATTCACTGTATACCAGGCGGTGTGCTAGCACACTGAGACAGATGACTCGACTGCCCACCCATGGGTAGTATGGTTATTATCTCTGTCTTATAGGGAAGACATGAGGGCAGGCAGGGGCTAAGTTACTTGCCCAGCTTCCTAGTTGGCATGTAGGATGGTGAGTGATGTTCTAGAGTTTCAAATAGCATGGAAAGAACTATCTGGAAATAAAATTCTATGCAGCTATTCCACAAGGTAGAAGGCTTAAAAGAAAAAGAAAAGAGAGAGGATCTTGTAAACACAGTCGGGACTGGTAAGTGCTCCTTCATAAGTGATTTTTCTGGGTGAGGGGAGGGCTCTGGGTTGCAGCATTTGCCAATTGCCATGATGTAAATTTCTTCCCACCACCATGGCCAATTTCAAGCTACCAACTTGATGTCACTGAAGATGGAGTTGGGAAGAGGACATCAGCGAGCCTGCTTCAGCCTACTACTGCCTGCAATTGATGGGCTAATTATATGCCCAGGAAGATAACAAGTAAAATAAAGAAAAGGTGCAACTTCAGTCTCTGGGGTTTACAGGATTCTGCATACATTTAACAGTCAATTTATACGTGAAATTAATGAACTTCTAAGGAGTTTGCTGAAATACATGAAAGGCAATGAGGATGAATAAGTAATTCATAGAGATTCCTCAAGGAAACATACATTTTCTATGAATGGCAGAGTCAGTATTAAAAAAAATATTCTTAATATGTGATTAATGAACTCTGATTAGTAAGTGATTTCCGGCTAAACTATTTATCCCTCAGGGAGCAAGCAAGAGGATTTATTTCCAGCTAGAGAAGTTGAAAACAAAAGTACAATTCAAGGCAATTATTTGATTTGGGTCAGCAATACACATGACAACAAATACAAAAAATTAGTGGCAGGGAGATGGGGTGGGGTGGGGAGCTATTGTACAGACCCTGTGCTTTACAAAGTACCTGCATTTAAGAGATCCTAAATGAACATTGAAGAAAAGGAAGGAGGGAATAAAGCCAAATACAGAACTACATTGTTTCACTGTATATATAAGATTATTATTATTTAATGTACACAGATACAGGCATATACATAAAAGAGTTCAAAGTATATTTATCGTATCCCTTTATAAAGTTCCTTTATCATTTAACAACAGTGTTCACTGAATAAGTATGTTTAGGTAAATTTTAACTGAAATAGAAACTCTATTTGTCGCATGGAATGCCAATATAAAGGAGAAACAATTGGTGACTAGTAAAGAAAAAAAAAAAAAAACTGCACAGCTACACAAGTTTGATTAGATGTTTAGCATCCTGAAACCAGTTCGTCTCAGTCTTTGGCATGTGTCAAGTCTACTGCTGTTATTGCATGTAGACTGGTTCTCAACAATCTGTGGCCTGTCACCAGAATCCTGGTTTAAAGGGCTCTCATAGAACAAGTGAATTCTTTAGCACAGCCTATGCTTATTAAATTCATATGCAAAACAAATGCAAATGGTGCTTTTGAGTTTTGTGAGAGTCTATTATACACATGCTTTCTCATGTTATTCTCTCAAAAGCATTACCCAAGCATCTTTTACTAGGTCCATTTAGCGATTGATTTTTACACTTATGCTTATAAACAGCAGAAAATTGTCACTTATTTCAGTCCACTGCCTTAGGCGAGAAAAATTCACAGAATAAGTGATTAAAAATGAAAAAAAAAATGGAAGAAACAACACTGTGGGCTGTTACATAAAATAACTCAAACAACTAATTTTGTTACTTAAGTAAATTGCTATTTTTTCCAACCTAAACAGTTATCAGACTGAAGCAAGGACATAGAAGTATTATTTTATCTTTGTGATAGCATTAGTTAAGAAGTTAAAAATCTTAGTGTTGTACATAAAATGCTAGTTTCCTTGACACCGTCTTTCTGAAAGGTGACTGCATCGATTTTTAATGAGATGCATGGCCTAATTTACAAATGTAATGACTATAATTAGTTTGTTTCCTAAAATCTTGGGGATGGGGCCAAGGTTATGGCATGGATCAGGAGCTACTATTTCTGTTGATATTCCATAATTTTAATATCTAATTTTTTAATTCAAGTAAAGGAATATTTATTGAAAGCCTAGCATATGCTAGGTCTTTGGCTAGGAACTGGAGATTCATAGATGACTAAGGCACAGTCTCTGCTTTTGAGAAAAGCTTCCAGCAAGGGAACAAGGAAATAAAACCTAACTCTAATGGTCTACACTAAGGGTATGGCAGAATTCTAATCTCTCTCCTATCACGGCATTTTAATACAACAAAACAACCTTGAAATAATGAATATTTTCATTTTGTTTTCTTATTTCTATTCTATAGTAATATTACTTATCTTATTAAAACCATGTCTAAAACAAGAATAAATTAGTTCAGGGCTAAGGATTCAGACACTCTTAAGAGATAACTGACACTCAGATAAAAAACAACAACAACAACTCAGGATATAATAGAAACTACTGTCTCTTCCATTCATTTTAAAGTAGATCTAATTTTTTTAAATTAGCACGCCACCGTGTGCTATATATTATATATATATCACTGTGTGCTATATAAAAGTAGTATCTGAAATCTAGAGTTACTGTTAAAAAGATCCCTTAAAATTATGATGATGAAAGAATGGCACGCCAGGCTCAATCTGCTCTTGCTTGAGCATTTTAATTATTTCCCAATTTGCAAGATTAGAAAACTAGATTAGCCTCATAATAATCAACAAACCAAAAGAACCAAGTGCCAAGTTCTTCTCCACACTCATCTCTTTTGAGCTTGCTATAGCTTCATGCCTAGGGGAGGGATTCCCTATAGCACCCAGCGATGAATAATCTTTTTCAGATTATTACCAAGGCTTACCTTCTCTGAAAACATATTCTGTTTGACAACTCTAAAATAACAGACCGGCAGAATGTATTCTCTAAGTAGACGACATTTACCAATTGTCAAGCTGCTTGAAGAGGGTCAATAAGTCTCAACGAGTAACACATCGTAATACTCAAGTGGTGACTGCAGCATTTGCTACCAGCTATGTAATTACTCCACTCTAACCTTTAATGGGCCTGAAGTACTAACATTTCAATTCCTCCTGATGATCCTCTTCAAAGTGGATAAATGTAGGTTTCTCCTCAATCAAAATATTTAATTGCTAGTACTACTAGCACCAACTCATAATTTGGATCACTTTTTTACTTTCAAGAACCTTTTAGGCCTCTGTGAAATGGCTCATATCCTACACCTCCTAAAATAATTGTTGAAGGAGAAAAATATACTGAGCAAATTAACAAGTGGGAGGGCCTAGCCATTTATCTTTGGGGAAGCCTAGGCTCACTTTTGTATACCAGGTTGAAGATTCTGCAACATCGTATAGTTTTGACACTTGGAAGACAAAACGACTTTTTCCCCTAAAAATGGACTCTGGAGAAATCAAAGTGCAACAGAAATGCATGGAACTCTCTACAAGTATCATATAATGTTGTTACGGTTATTAGTTCTATAATAAAAAGCAATAATAATTATCCCTACACTCTGTTTCCCAGAATGTTTCTTTCACAATAAACATCAATATTCACTAATGTTTTCTCAACATTCCAGCAGACTTACAGGAAGAAAAAAAAAACTGAGAATGTTGCCTTCTTGGTATTATCATTTCTCCCTATGCAACCTTTGAAAGGTAAACATTATTTTGCAAGGAAGCCCAATATTTCAAACTAAAACTATTATGAGCAGAGAGTTAATACTGTTACCAAAATAACTGTGCCACTGCACTATCCAATTTTTCATTCCCCTTTGAGACATGGACTGTGTATACAGCCATCATATCGGGAAGGCTGACCAGTTTCCTTGCACTGCCTGCACAAGATAACATACAAAACATGGCACTGATCCATTGTTATGCCAGAGTAATTAACTGAATGAGTCCTACCATAAACGAAGGGTCTAGATTCCTTAGAGAAATATTTTATGAGTAGTTTTGTGTTGTCTAACAAACGCGCCACTGCCTGAAAAAAATAATCCCAAAGGGGAATTCAAAAGCACGTAGAATCTGTTCACAATGTTCAGTCACGGTCAGGAAGAAAGATTGTTTTCAATTCACTAAACATTTAGCTAGTACTAAGGCCATTCAAAAAACCATGCTAGTGAACAGAAGGAATACAGAGGTGATTGATGTAAACCTCACACTCTTAAGGAGCTTATAAACTAGTGGGAAAAAAGAAACAAGCACCAATTAACTATAAAATCAGGTATAATATGATCCATGCCATGAAACATCCAATGGCAATGCAGAGAAGAAAGTCCATTTAATAAAGAACGTGTCATTTCGATGATCATTGCACAATGAGGGCATCTCATGGGCACAGAGATGGAACCACCCTCATTTGTCAACTGCAACCACAGGTTAGCTACAGATGTAAGAGTTTGGCAAATACCACTGAAAGCATTCTGTAAGAATCAATTAGCTATATGGCACTTAAAATATAGGGTACTGCATATTTTTATTTTAAATGGTCATATATCCTTTATATCAGTAAGTTTCTTTATAAACGTGGGTATGTATATATACATATATATATATATTTTTGCAGCAGTAGCAGCAGTAGACCCTGATGTTGAACAGCAAACTACTGTGTAAACCTTGAGACCACAGTAACCAAGGCATAAGTATCACCAAAAAAGTCATTCAGTTGAACTTGACCATAGGACCAGTACTTATCTCTCAGCTGTGTCAGTAATGCCATGCTCATAAAACGAAGACAGCATATTCCAATTTGTGCTGTGACTTCTCATATTTAAAAGATCCTGGCCTCCAGACTGTTGTGAATATGACTGAGCCCTAATTTCACCACACCTCAGTTACCTAATTCATGAAATGAGTGGATTACATGACATAATTTCTAAAGACTCTCCCAATTGCATAGTCTCAAGCCCCTGTAGATGGCTAGAATTCCATGTTCAAAGTGATAGAGGAAAAAAAAACAATTTCTAAATACCCAGGAGAATCCCTCAAACATCACGAGTGATCTTCTAAAACTGCATAAATAAATAAATCTTAAATATAGACAAAAAAAATTAAGTTGGTCATGGAACTAAATCTAAATTTCATGGAACTAAACTTCCATTCCTTGTAGTAGAGGCTTGAATACTCACTGACATGCCTCTATAACAGTAACTCTGGCAAAAACTTAACCGACAGCACGGCTGAATCCCTATTTTCTTTCAAGTTATTTCAAAAATATATTGAAAATTTCATCATAATGATCTGGTGTACTTAACCAGCCAGGACTTCATTTACAACTTGGAAGCCGGCTGTAGTATGTAAGTGTCTGTTTTTTAATCT
Source organism: Myrmecophaga tridactyla (assembly GCA_004026745.1). Taxonomy (NCBI): domain Eukaryota; kingdom Metazoa; phylum Chordata; class Mammalia; order Pilosa; family Myrmecophagidae; genus Myrmecophaga; species Myrmecophaga tridactyla. The sequence goes on from PVIY010004133.1 coordinate 8,860, forward strand.
ATATTGATTTTATTTCTATTCTTTAAATTGACGTAAGAGCTAGTCATAGTTTAGAAATGAGATTTACAGCATGTCCTTTAAAAGATCTATGCAGCAACGATAAATCCAGTGGTCTGAATCCATCAAACCCACTCTAAGCGCTATGTCTCTGGGTGAATAGCTGTTGCTGGACAATGCATCTTTTCAAACCACCTAGAGTAGAATCCTGTAAACCAGCAAAAAAGTGATTTTCCATCGATCAAGTCCCATTTTAATTCAATGCAGTTTCAAACCACAGAGTGAAATAAATCCGCAATAATCTTAGAAAACTAAACCATTTTACCTTTATGTTTATGATGAGGTAGGTTGTTTTGTCTGCTGGGTAAAAAAATACAGTTTAAGAAATAGACTCTCCAAAGTTCTAAATAATTAAATTAAAACTTGTAACGGTGTTAATTTCTTGCTGAATCCCAAGACAGCATTCGTGAAATCATTGGAAATATATTAAATTATTTTAAGTATCCTTTTAAGGAGTTTGTCATAAGATAAACACATTTTAGTGATCAAACCACTTTCAGAAGGCCAGTAACTTGAGATTTCTTGAGATTTCTATTTTCTTCCTACTGTGACCTGTTTCTCTTTAGAACAGTTACTAAAAAAATATTTTTCAGTTAGTCTTAAGAATGACTTCCTTAGAAGCCCTTTTCTTCGTACTATTAAACAGTCTGGAAAAGTGCTTGTTTGACTCATTCACGCTGTCAAAACACACTGCAAGCTTAGGCTGACCATCAATTTTCCCTGTTTCCTAGAACAACACACACAGTTTACGTATGAAGTTCTAAAGTTCTATTTGGAAATTTAGGATCTCTTCCTTTAGTTGATAGTTCATAAAACTATACTATTCAGTTGCTATGTCTGAGGACTAACACTTCTTTAGCCAGAAAAGTTCGGCTATGCTTAAATTCATTAAATTAAAAGGTAGAAGATCAAATAAACTTAAGTTATAACAGACTATCACGTTTCAGTTTTTTTTTTTTTTAACTTCAGTGCTACAAATAAGGATCAATTAGAAATCTGAAGAGTTAAAGAGAAGAGTTATTGGGAGATAATAAAATGAAATAAAATAAGCAAAAAATATGAAAATTTCTACAAAAATTAAGTAATTATGAAGACATTCTGGGGAGTTACTAGAACTCTACTTACAATGATACATATTATAATAATCCTGATACATACTATAATAACAATCTTTTAAAAGTAACATTTATCCTTTTACAGAAATCACTGGATTATTGCTATTAATAGAGGAGATACAGCAAAATGGGCAGACACGCAACACACGGAAACCTGCTAATATACAATCAATGCACACCAAGCTGTAATTTGTAAGGAAAACAAGCCAGAGGAAATGGTAATCAGAGAGAAAATTATTTTTGAACAGGGAATCTAATGGGGACATTAATGAAAGAGTTTTACCATGTCCTAACTCTGAATAAGAAATCACTAGTTTGGCGAAAAGGTTATTTTCTTAAATGATTTTAAATTTATCTTCAGTGCTAATGAGAAAGCAAAGCCAGCTCTACATGGGAGTCTGGAGCATGTGAAGATTTCCAGATGGTTTTATCCCTAGGAGAAAAATATACCTACTTAGATTGAGAAGTCATGGCAAAAACACTATGTTCCCTGAACTGCTTGGCAATATTAAAACAGTGGCTGTTAGCCAGGAGTACATCAAAATTACCTATAGCGCTTTTAGAAAATATATCTACATTTCTCAGAGATTGCGACTGAATAGATCTTGGTAGTGGAGCAAATGGTTGGACTGAGCGGATAAACAAACAGCCTGGGAAAAGTACCTGACATGCTGTTTGCCATGCAGTGGGCGTGCCATGCAAGCTGCTGCCTAACACGGAATTCCAGAGGGTCCTGCTGTTAATACGGCTGATCACTGGGAAGGGAAACGTTTGGGTCTAACAGGTCTTTGCAGCAAAGTGGTTCAATTGGCACCATCTCTCACACACTCTCTTCTTTTAGGGCTGAGCATTCACATTTCTACTGCTAAGGTTCAGAATTGAGTCTTCTGAAGCCAGGGTTTTAATAGCATTTCAAAAAAGCCAGTCAGAATTGTGTATCTCACTCCAGCTTTGTCATTCTTCAAAATTTATCAGCTAGCCAAATAAACCAGAGGTGGCAAAAGGTTATGAGTTAGAAAGCCCTGGAAGATAGTTAATAGAGGGAGAGAAAGGGATCTTCCTTCATTTCTTCATGAGGCAAATCGATTTAGAAAACTCAAGCAAATCTTGAGGCCAAAGAAATAATTAATTTTTATTTAACTTCAGTACATATTATATGATAAGTCATGCCTTCATTAAAATGAAAGTTTATTTTCATTATCGGTATCTTGATATGTTTTCCTCATCTAATATTTCCAGGAGAAGAGAGAGTGAGTGTGCGTGTGTGTGTGTGTGTGTGTGTATGTGTGTGAGAGTGAGAGAGAGAGAGCAGGCACGCAAGAAAGTGTGTTGACTGTTGGTATTATCTGTAGAAACTTGTCTGCTGGAAATGTTTCTTTAACTCTGGTTTGGCTCCTACCTTGGAGCTGATGGGAAATAAAAACTTTTCCATGGATTAAAGCCAAATGAGCATCTACAACAAAAGGTAACATTCATTAGAAGACCATGGGACCATGATCTCATTCTGACAGCAATTTTTTTTTTTTTACATTAAGTGCAAATCATCTAAAGTTTGGAAAATTCAACTATTAATGTCAAAGAAAATAAGTATATACCTTAAAAGTTATTATTTACATGGAAAATTAAAAAAAGAAACCTAAGAAACATGAAACAAAGCAATAGCAGCTGAAAAAGAACTCATTTGGTTCTCAACTTAATTTTTTATCTCTGCAACTTTCCAAAAACGGGAACACCCACATATACACACCCTTCTTGTTATGTCTATTTATATCCCGTAATAGGTGGTTTTAACATGAAAACATTTTAAATGAATTTTTTTCAGTAAAACGGGCATCAAAAGGTGCTACCTCCTTTGATTTTTCAAAAGAAAGATGGAAAAAAAAACAGGTCTTACATATCTGCTAAATACCAACTGACCACTTAATTCCAGGAAGGCCTAACTGCACCATTTTTGGCATCTCCCAAAAAAAAAAAGTAAATTTTATGCTCCCTGCTCTCAGAGATTCTCCTGCACCTCCTCTTAATTGTTCTACAACATTTGTTAAAAGCCTAAAATATCCAACTCAATTTAACAGGTTACAAGCATCTCCTTTGAACACATTATTTGATCCTTCTACAACATCAAGTAATACATTTAACTTATCGCCACTCACTAAATCAATACACCAGAATAAAATGGGCAATAATCAACAGACATAACAAGAAGCCGGTAGCATGGTTCAGTAAATCAAACAGCAAATACATGTCTCACTTTCAGAATCAGAATATAACAACAACATTTATACATTCTGCAAAGGACAACCAGAATGGGTCACAGGAAAAGCTAGGGTATACTCTCCCTGTAGAACCAGTAAAACTGAAGAATTCGTTTTTCTCCGCTTGCTGGGGGAAAAAAGCATATATTCTACTATTTCTAACCAAAGCCAAAAGTCTCAAACTTATGAATTAGCCCAATGTCCTAGAGCAAAAGAAAACATTTCAATGGACTACAACTGGATTCCTGTCAATTTTGAGTGGTGGTAAAAGAAACAAGTGTGGAAGTGATAGATAGAATGCAACTTTGATGCTTCTTTACACTGTTGAAGAAATAACTGATAGATATTTTATGAACTAAATATGCCTACCTAGGTTTAAAAGCTAGGTTTAAAGCAACAAAGGAGATATAGGACAAATCGTGAAAAAATCAACTTCCATATTCAACCCTCTACCCTGTGCGGGTACTTTACTGAATAGAGATCAGTTTGTTTTTTTTTTAAGCGGTAGGTGAGTCTTTTAAGACAAAACTTACATAAATAATATAGGAGTTAAAATAGCAAATGTGAATTATTTATTGTATACCAGCATTAAGCTAAAGAAGGATTAGTTTTAGATAAAATTAAATTTGGAACAGATGGTTACAACCACGTCCCCATTCACAGATAATAGCATTTATGAAATGGATTTCCAAGCACAGAGAGTGATATTAATACAATATTATTCTATTAATACTACCCCAGTTAGCTTGAAGTGGTATGCACATGAAGAGTTTAAGGGGAATTTTCTCTGGATAACAGATGAATAAATAAAATAGTAAGTGATAATGTACATTGTTACACATTCTAGCCAAAAGACATTTTAAAGTTTTTTTAGCAAATAATATATGGATACCTATAGTACAATAAACAAAAGGACGAGTGACACTTATTCTGGCCTAAAGCAAAGTTCTTTCCATAAGAAAAAGATAACTTCAACTTCATTCTAGCATTCAAACAAGAACATCAATGGTAGCAGCTACTACTGATGGAGAACTTACGATGTACTGGACACTACATGAAACTATTTCTATTTTGTGATTTAATTCACCGAATACTCTCAAACCTTCAGAGTATGTATTATCAGACTCATTTTACGAATGAGGAAACCGAGGCTGGGGGATCGGGTAGGGTAACAGGCACGAAGTCATCGGAAAGTGAAAGTGATGGAACCAAATCTAGAACCAGTCCAACCTATGGTTTGAGCTCTTAAGTCCTGATTCTTTACCATAAAGGGTTCATTTTATTTACATACATTTGCATGTGACTTTTTGTAATTATTATGAAGATTCCACTTTGACTGACATTCCAAAGACGGCACTGTGAATTAAGCAAGAACCACCACAACTACATTCTCATTTTTCCTGGCCATCAATGCTTATCCGCTGTAAGATAATTTTCTCTGTCAATTTCACCCCAAGGAAAAAGCAGAGAGGTAAATCTAGACACTCAGAAAACACCAAATGTACAACAAAAAAGTAAAGCTAAAGCTAAAGCAAATTAATGAAGAAAACACCCAGAGAACTTGAATCTAAAGAAAAAGAACATTGCTCACTTTTCACTATCATCAACTTAGTTCAAGCCACAAAATAAGTTGGACTTATACATAAAGGTTGAATTTACATATTAAAGACAATTTTAAAAAAATGTTCTAAATGGCTGTTTAATTAAATTGATACATTCAAGATGTATGGCCAAAATGGGATAGTAGTGAATGAGCAGTTAATACTTAAGTTTTACAGAGTTTATATTTGGGTTGATCATAAAGTTTTGGTAATGCATGGTGGTGATGGTAGCACATTGTGAATGAACACAATTAACAGCAATGAATAATATACTTGAATGCTTTGTCTTGGAATCTGAAATTCTTGTTTGTTTTTTCCCCAAATAGCCTATTAAGGTGATTTGCTGTACTTTTCCCTTTAAGTAGTATGACTTTTAAAATTCTTCTTGAGCTGAGGTATAGACTGTTTACATTGTTAGACTCCTGGCTAATAGTTTAGGATAAAGCTATCTTAAATGAGAAAATCTTCTTAGCAATTACTGCATGAATGGTTTTCTGAATTAAGAAGAAGTCTGAATTAGGGAACATGTTTTAAAACGTATATATGTCTTAAATTTAAGCAATTGCAGTGACTCAACAAAGACTGGCTATATATTTCCTGATCTTTAATATGTAGACTCACCAGAAATTAATCAATTATATTTGTGTATGAATAAAATCACTGTGTAGTGCTTTATAATATGGCTAGCAATTTAACTTGAGTAGAGGTTAAAAGAATAGGCTTTGAAGACAGACTGCTTATATTTTAACTTCAGCTCAGGCACTTCCTATGTGACCTTGGATGGGTTACTTAATCTTTCTGGGCCTCACCATTTTATATAATCAATAGATGATGATCAAATCAGGGGAGTAAAAGTAACCATTTCTACATGCTACCCAAAAAAATCAATCTGACTCCACTTTATCTAGCTGATTTATGGAATATGACAATGGATCTGGTATAAATCTCTTACAATGTAAAAATCAGTGTAAAACCATTCTGTCTAATACAAACAAGCAGTTTCTTAAAACCATATAACCATAGCTGAAGTCCATCTGTTCTTAAATTGGCTATGGAGCTGTTTCCAATGTTTTTCATAACAAACCTCTCAGACACATATGAGGACATGTAATGCCCACTTGTATTTCACTTTCATTTGTGTTTTACTAGGACATTTTTAAAATTAAAAAACAGAAGAGTTAAAAGCCACATTTTATTGTTCTATGATCATTTTAATTTTCATTGTACTTCTCAGAAACACTTGAAAGCTCATATTCTCTATCAACATCCAAGAGTTAGGGATTCTCCTTGCATCAGTTTTGCCTGTCACTGTGTCTGCTACAGAGCAGGCAACAAATGGTGGAAGGAGTGGGGGGGAGAGGAGAATAGATTATTTTCTTCTCATTAAGGGGAATTGGTGGCATATCCTTTGGTCTCCAATTTCTTCAAAATTCTTAATTAAACCTATAGTATAAAAACGTGTTGGGTTTTTTTGCATGTGAATATCTTTCCTATAGCATTTCTCATCCTTTGTGAGAAATACAGAAGCAAAGAGAAGCTAATAAAGATTCTAAAAAAAAATCAATGAATATTTCTCACTATACATTCTTAACCCACTATACTGTATGTTACATGCTATACACATTAATCATATTTCCCAGGCTTTGGGGAGGAGCTACTTCGATAGATTCCACCATGCAAACATTTGCAATGTAGGTAATTCCTTAATGTGGATAATAACTCTTTAATTCATTCGGTTTAAGTTGAGGCTTTTTTTGTAATTTGAGTTTCCTTATATGGACATTTGTTTTCAATTTATTACTCTGCTCTGATTCATGGAAGGCAATGTCTGGGCAATAAAAGTTCATAATAAGAAAAAAAAAACTCAATAAATAAAATCATGTTGTTGATCTTTTCTCGTGGATAGATTTAGATTTCATTAGTCTCCACTTAGCCATGAAGAGATATGAGATAATGTGAAAAAGGACAGATCATTTAGGGCACAGATCTCTTAAAACTAGGGTCTTTATATAAATAATGAATTCTTCAGTTATTTCTCCTTTCATGGTTCATTTCTCAGTTGCCTCTCTTAAAGGAGAATTGCTTTATGAAAAGCAATGTCATCTACCAAAGGAGAATCTTATTTTGGTATGATAAATTTGGCTCTGTTTTTCTCTAAAACAATTTTTTTTTTAATTTGGCCCATTTGGTAAGCCAATACCATTTGGTTATAAAAGCTTCCTGGGGATTTTACTAGACTTATTTTCAGTCTATGAATGATTTCAGAATATTAGATGAGCAAAGTTATCTGAAAGCAAATTATAGCCTGAATGCAGTACATGGAAAAGAATGAATTACAGATGTAATTTATCCATCACAAGCAGATCCTAAACACTGATTATGTCCGTGCTTGCGCAGAAAATTGAAAATGATAGAAAAGCTCCCCAGCTTTTCTAACTTTAATTTTCCGTGTTTTACTTTGTGTAATTTACTGTCAACTATTAACGGCAGATGCTTCTTGCCTTATTTGAGAACCATCTGGGCTTAAGTTAAAGTGATCACGAAAATCCAGAGGCCTACGCACTGTCTAAATTTTATGCCAAGAGATAAATTCTAACTTAAGATACCTGGAGTCGTACGTGGTCTTGAGATGGTAGGATCTTAGATCTCAATAAGTACTGAGTCTCAACCCATCATTAGCAAAAATTAAAATATAAGTATTGCTGAATAAACCTAGATAGCTTTAGATGAATGCTGCTGGAGCTAAAACTGGTACCCTGGTTAAAATATACACAGTGCCCAGCTGACCAGCGGCGATGCCGGGAAGTTACCCCAGCTGCCACAGCTGTCCCAGAGGCAATGGGGAGTCTCTTACTGGGGATTCCCTCCAGTTCTTCTCTTCCCATATGTGGTCTCAGAAATAGCAGTTGTGAGAGGGAAGGAGGACAAAAATGGAAAAATAAACCACCACAACCATTTTTCCATCCCTTCCTCAACTTCCTCTTCCCCTTACCCTCAACTGCTGTTGAGAAGTGTCCCCCTACTTCCACACAGCCTAACACACTGGTTTCCCTGGTTGCTGCTAGCCCCTGAGGTTGCCTTTTCATATATGTTCATCCCTGAAGTCTGACAAAGGGCTTAAAATACATTCCTTGAGTTGTGGAATCCCCATTCTCTATCCCCGTTGAAATGTCCTTTTTGCTCATACCTGAGTCTGTCTTCCTGATTCCCTCCCTATACCCTATGATCAAATGGCCACAAAACAAAAGCTAAAAGCAACATGAATTTTATATTTTCAGTATCCATCTATTATCTCCATTGCCACTAGCAATGAGAAAGAAACATGTCAAAACAACAGCCATACTTGTGAAAATTTCAGAAAGGAAAGATAGGGAGAAGCTGTTAATTGACATTAAGTGCCCCGCAGACCAGGCTCAGGAGCAACAAGCTGTACATTCAAAAGGGAGGCGGGTTGGGTTCTTAGGAAAACAAGAAAGAAAGTCAACTGGAATACATTGACAAAAAGTCTTCCCATACTGAGGACTCCACCCACAGGAAGTTTGGACTGCAGCTCTCAACCACACCCGCCCACCCCCATACTCTGTAGTTGCTCTAGATTCTGAATCCTGCCCTGATGAAAGCCAGAGCCAAGGAAAGGGAGTGGTCCAAAGCTGGAGCTGGGAAACACTTCTGCCCTAGCCCTCAGAAAGATTACTCCTTTCCCAAGGAGTTTGGGAAAGGCCCAGCTCCTCTACACTAGACAAAATGACTTTCTGCAACCCAAAACTGAAACTTGAAAAATTCCTTTCCCGTCGAAAACAGCTTGACGGAAGCAGTTGGCATCACAGTGAATACTATGTCACTAGTGGTACTTCAGACTGGTATTTTTAATGCTTCTGTGGAGCCTCCTGGGTTTAATAACCAGAGTTTCCAAGGTATTATCAGTGCTAGGCTATAACTCAAGCATCCTATGGGTTACTTTGGCTTTTGAAGGTTGGCCTAATGACTTAACCATATTGCTTTTGTGGGAAAACACTTCTTTAACTATTAAAACTTAGGAACTTGTTGAGCTGTCTTCCAGTAGCTTTGATTCTTGAAGATGACTGTATAAAGATATAACTTTTACAATGTGACTGTGTGATTGTGAAAACCTTGTATCTGATGCTCCTTCTATCTAGGATATGAACAGATGAATAAAAAATATGGAAAGAAAATAAATTAATAATGGGGGTGGGATAAGGGATAAAATAAATTGGGTGGATTGAAATACTAGTGGTCAATGAGAAGGTGGGGTAAGAGGTATGGGATTTTCTTTTATTTTTCTGGAGTGATACAAATGTTCTAAAAAACGATCATGGCAATGAACACACAACTATATGATGATATTGTGAGCCACTGATTGTACACCATGTATGGAATGTATATTTGTGAAGATGTCAATAAAAATATTAAAAGAAAAAACTTTGAAACACTGTTTTGTTACACATGGGGGAGCAGGTGTATATATATTACACACTGACTTCTATTTATCTAACTTGATAAATTTTAAATATCTTTTTCTCTTGTGGCCATACAGTTAGAGCAAATACATAATCTTATTTGTTGATTCACTTGTTGATTTAAAATACAATTGTTACTTCTGGGAACTTATTGTTTTAGGCCCTATTTTTAACTCAGATATTCATTTTTATTCTTAAGCATTGGTGCTAGGATGTTTTCTTTGTTGACTCTTAGGGCTTGGGTATGTAAACTAAGAATCAATGTTTTACATCAAAGAATTCAAGAGCACAGGCTATGAAATCGGTTGACCAGGCTCCTGTCGGCTCATGTCCACTTTTTACTGGTTGCGTAACCTTGTGTATATCACCTAACCTCTCTGTACCACTGTGTGCCCATCTGTGAAATGGGAGTAATACCAGTAAGTATCTTTAAAAGTTTTTGTAAGGTTCTAAATATGATGAAAAAAATAATAAAGAACAATGAAAACACCACAGAGCATATAGTAATTCTCAATAAATATTAACTAATCTTATTATTTTACTTCTTATGGAGGAAATAAGAATAAAGAATAGATGGGGAAAAAGCAGAAATAAAATTCAGAATAACTATAGACTCTCATTACTTAAAACCATTTGGGACCTACTTTATAACATGCACATTTCTGTCATATTCCAGTTATAAATATGAAACTGCGTGTATAAGTATGTACTAGCAACAGAAAAATTAAAAATGAATACCTTTTTCTATGTAAGCAAAAATCAATCCTTTCATGATATGCCAGATTTTATAACTAAACACAGCACAATTTAAGAGAATGACAAGAAAAAGGCAAACTTTAGTGGAGGCGGGTTGAGGGGTGCAGAATGTACAGAGGGAGACACTTCACAGGCAGGCAGCTGACCCAGGCAGGGGAAGTGAGAAGAGGTTTGCCAGAATGAGACATTAAGTTTCTCATAAGTAGTCTCCTCTCAACAACTCCCATATCCAGGGGTTTTCAGGAGGGATTTACTTGATTTTGGAAGTTTTTATCCTTTTCCTTGCAGGGGGAGGAGGGGGTGTCTCCCTAACTCTCCTATTTCACTGGCTGTCAGGAAACTATCCAAAATCCATTTCACCTTCCCTACCTATAAGAAGCTTGATTTTCATCAGGGCAACATTAAAAAAAAAAAAAAAAAAACTACAGTTCCCAGCTACCCCTGCTGCCAAAACAGCCAATAAGAGGCGAGGAGACATCACTGAGGACCTCTGTTTAAAGAAGCCTGACTGGGCTGGGATGCAGTATTCATTCTGCCCTTGCCTCTTTCTGCTCCCTCCAATGCTGGTAGGATGGCTGGCACTGCAATGGCCATCTTGCAAAACGACTAAGTCACTTTTTTATAACTCTAGAAAGTAATTTAATGAGGATCAAAAGCAACAGTTTTGAAAGCTGGACAGTTAGAAAGGTGAAAAGAATGCAGCGATAACAAAAGAAGAATGAATGTGAGTGATGGCCAAGGCACAAGGTTATCCAGGAGACAGCATGCCAATCTAATTATAATGCTGTGGGTTATATTGTTTAGCAACTACCAATATTTTCCAAAATACAAATCATTATAGTACAGGAAGTTTTATCTCTCACCAGAAATCAAACTTTCATCTCAAAGTGAAAATATTTCAAAAATGTGCCTTAACATTAGGAATACTGCTGTAGGCATGTGTGCATTTGACTTCATTTGTAAAAGAAGTAAAGGGTTAGATCAGAAACTTTGTATTTGTTTAGTTCATTATAAATGAACATTAGAATAAGAAGTCCTCACTAGAATTACTCCTATTTACAGTGACATTCACAAAGAAAAATTACTATTCCAATAATCTATTTTACTTCAAACAACGAAGTATTTCCATCAAGCTGTTACAGTTGCTTTTACTTATGTTTCTGCATATTAATAACGATCATTAATGCTAAATCAAAGCCCATCTATTTAGCTACCCCACTTCCACTGACTGTCATGAATTCTGGCCTAATCATTAACGTGGAAAATTGCTCCCCTATTTAAAAGCACGGAATGTGTTTCTTCTAAAGCTTAAAAAAAAAAAAAAAGCCGCAAAATTTCCTCAATAGGATCTCTTTGTAAGAAAATAAAAAGCTTTGTGTAATTCTGTGGAAAGGCAGGGACATTGCTCAGCATGAAACTGATGGATTAACATTGTTGATAGCTGAAATCCTGTACTTATCCTTGGCAAGGAAAGTGACAAGATAAGCTTCTCAAACTAGGTCCCTAGGTACCTGTGCTGGGTCTGAGAGCTATTCAATTTCTCACCTCTCACATAAACTAGGCATATGTCACACATTTCCTGAATAGAAGTTTACCCCACAATATATGGACTCTCTGAACTCAATAATAGCCTTGTATCCTTGTATGCGCGGACTTGTTTAGAGGCTATTCAAAGGAATCACAGTTTTGCATAGTTTTAAACATCCAAGTCACAATGCAACTCTGAGCTCAGTTGTATGTTCCAAGTTGCTTTAGGTTTAAATTGTTCTTGGTTTGTAACACTCACTAATCCAAGCGAGGGTTAATGAGAAAAAGGAAAATAGAAGCAGTGTCCCAAGATCTTATGAAAGGAAACAAAATAACCAGTTCTACAATTAGTGCCCTCATAGTTTGATTCAAAACATGGGTTGACATTTGTTCGTAGGACAGTTTAAAAATCTTCACGCATTTGAAAATCATTTTTCAAGAAACTTCTAACTGTAATCATACAAACAGGTAAATGAATATAGTCATTAGTACTACCAACACAGCTGCAGCAGTTGAGAATTTCATTAAAGAAAGGCTTATGTCAGTGAAGCTGATTTCCGAGGCATGTTCCCAGGTATTCTTTACAAAGCTGTAGAATTTCTGATTAGGGAATGGGATTTAAAGTTTTACACAAAACACCTTGCTGCACAAGTTATGCCTTATAGTTAGTTCATCTTTTAAATCATCAGGGGAAAACAAGGAAGCTCCGTGTCAACCTGCCACTGAAACACTCATTGAATATGTGCCTGCAGGTTCACATGTATACAGGATAAAATAATCTGTCAAAGCTTTAATATCTCTGCCCTGGTGTTTCTATGACAAAGTTTATCAGCTATGCTGTCTAGATACACAAACTTTTATAATAGTGAAATGAAAAGTTCAATTATCTTAAATAAAATTGCCTAATGTGGTAAATGAACAAATGACTTTACAAATCTTTCAAAGGTAAGAGTTTTGTTAGATTGTTTTAAAACACATAGCCAACATAAATGTTATGTCCCACCCCCTACCCAACACCTGGAAAACAGATTGTTGAAAAAGAATTCCCATAGGCCATAAGTTTATTTCTATTGACCATCTTGTAAAAGCTTATTTTTCAAGAATATAAATAACTTGGCATTACATTAAAATGTATACCAGAGGCTTTCCTTATGTAGACTCTCTAAATCTCAATTGAGAGATTGCTACTGAAGAAAATAGGTAATTATTATTTTAATCATTTCTGAAATGTATATTATTTTAATGGTAACTTGCAGTATTACATTTTTTCTTTTAATTTTTCTCTCTTTTGTTATCACAAACCAAGAGGAAAAAAAATCCTCTTCAGCATAAAATGATGCACTTTTTCTAATGTTCTGAATGTCTGAATAGCTAATATACCTAAATCTACAGTTTGTAAGCAATTCGATTCTCAAATTGACTACACTCTTAGGCTGCTGTATATTAAGACTGCAAGTTACAAGCAAAATTAAGGGAGAAAAATTAAGTGCTTAGAGCATTGCTTAATTTATAAACTAGTGCGATTACAGCTTCTGTTCCATCTGACTTGTATCATTCTCCTTCTGATTTATTTAAATATATACATATATTCCTCGTTATCATGTAGTCTCATTTTACTTAGCAACATATTTATTGTGATACAGAATTCTACATTTTCACGTAGCAAGTTTAATCTAAAAGTTAATCCTCTAACCTTTAAGATCGTCAATATTTCGCAACAAAATTATCATCAGCTAATTTTCCTCCTATTTGCTTTATTAGTAAAACAATTGATTCCTGTTATAGTTTTTCGAACTGTTAGACTTCTGTTTTTAATGAAATGAATTCTCCTTTTTTAACCAGAAGTCTGCTATAAACGTAAGTCACCTGGGACCCGGGCCAAAGTCTGAAACAGCACAGCTGAAGGGTACAGCCATTTCACAGGATCCTCTGAGAGCGTATTTGGTTTGCTTTCCTAACTTTCTAAAAATAGTAGATTACACAGGCTACCTCCATCTCATAGCTCAAGAACTCAGAAAAGGCTGGGCTACGGATTTAAGTAGTACATAGAATACATTTTATTAAAGAATTCAGGATATTACAAGTTTTCAAAATTCCTTCCGTTTACTCTCTGAGACAATACAAATGATCTAGCGGTTATTGGCATGGAAACCTTAAAAGGTTCTCAAATTTCAGAACTTTAAGCATGAGTCATAGAGTTACTTTAACTGTTTTAAAATATGTTTCTGATCTGTTTTAGCCACAAAACTGAACATAGGAAGACTGCTATATAAAAGGTAGGATTCTAAATACTGTATTAAGAGTCATCTGTGTTAGTTATAAATATCTAAGAAACATGGTTTTTGAGATGAGAATACTGAATCACATGTTCAAAATTGCTTTTAATGAACTCCTACCATAGTTAGGTCACTAACAATTAAGGAGCTCCTATCCTGGTATGAAGCGCCACCGTAAATAAAATTGTGTTTATTGTTTTCATCTTATTTAAATCCAAAATATGTTTTCAAGTTTTAGACCAGAAATGAAATTTCAGTTTCTGTTAGAAAGACAAAGAATCAGGGAGAACAATGTTTGCATTGATTAGCTGCTATAATGAGTTCATTTCATGAATAAATTTAAAACCTTGAAATTAAACATTTCTTTTTTAAAGTCCTGGATGTGGCCGTTGAATCTTGTTAACCACATAGCATGTCATTAAGCAATGCTGCTGCTTTACTCAAAGGGGGACTGTTTTCTAGGCTCACAAGTGAGCAGCAACTAAAAAAAAATATTTTGAGATGAAAAAATAACAACTGAATATTAATGTTTCAAATGTTTGCAAAAGCTGTAGAGGCAGGTCTTCTGTGAAACTACTCAATGTCACAGCCAAATTTAATGTCCTTCATTTTGCAGCTACGAATACACCATCAACTGTCTGTCAGATTAAAAATTGGATTTACTTGTAATTGGGTCAAAACCTAGGGTTACTTATGGACACAGCTGGTCATAGACGAGTGTCATTAGCCCTTTGCCCCTCATTTTATGGGTCCCAGACTGTAATTACACCTGAGTTCCATAGGCTTGCATTTAGAAACCCATTCACAAGGACACAGCCTGGGCTCTCCATCAATGCCTTTCAAAGAAAGGATAAAAAGAAAAGACCAAAAGATAATTTATAACTTTTGCTTATTAATCTTCAGGACTATGACATTAAGAGTGAAATAACATTTTAAGTGGGGTTTTTTGTTGTTACTACCCCCTTTTCTCCTGCCTTGGAGCCTGTGGCAAGAACTTTAGAAAAGTGAGAAGCCCAAACTGGACCAAGAAGCAGTTAACTGAAATGGTTAACACTGAAATAACTCACCCTGATGTTGTTAAAGAAAACATTATTAGAGCATTTTTTTTTTTTTTTTTTGGTAAAGACAAAATGGAGCTACAAGTCTCTTACACTTCTCTATATACCTTTAAGTGATCCCCCTCCTCAAAAGTTCAAAGAGTTAATTAAACTGGGACATTGATATTCAGGAACAGTTCAACTAAACTGAGTAGGTGGAGAGCACCCAAGACACTTCACATTTCTCGTCTTCATCTTACACAGCAAAATAAAGATGTTTGCTATCTTCTAGAAGACCCGTTTTCAAACTCGGTACCTGATTAGGAACCCCATGACCTATCTGAATGTCAAGAAGCACTAAAGTGAAACCATTTGGTTTCACAAAATGCTAACTTTAAACACCTCTAAGCAAAACTGTTACAAACAAAAAAATAAAGATCTAAGAAAATAAACTACTAAGTCACTTTACATTACACTTTTCAAAGCTAAAACAGCCCAGCTAACCACAGTACTTATTTATATTTATTTCTACTGATTTATAAAATGCACATTCAACAAAGTTTGTGCCTCAAATCAGGGACAGTAGCAGCAGTTCAGAACCTGACTTCTTGTTATATTTTCCATAAATGCATTGTCCTGGCCTTAAAATAATATGCCTATAAAATATAAAGGAAACCCAAAACGTCAAAAGAATAAAAAGTATATCCAAGTTTAACTGACATCCAATCTGCTATTCTTTTTCAACGGTTCAGCACCTCTGCAAATACACACACTGGGCCGTCTTCCTTCAGCTATTACCATGTCTTTGTATATAGTATATGCATATACTAAACACACGCATGCATCCCCATTTTCTATTCCTATAGATGGACACTGGCTTGCTATTACCAAGTAAAAAGTTCGACACTTTCTGCTCTAGAAAAACTTATAGAGTGAAAGGCTGATACAGTTATTCATAAAGTTTGGATAGGCATCACTCTACTGCTCCTCGGAAAACACCCCACCCCAATATCATCAATAAAAACACACCACGTAACTGAACTATTAAACAAAGCAAACTGTAATTCCAAACTCCGTGGACTCATGTCCATATTCCTTTTATTCGATTATTGCATGTCCTTAAAAGAATATAGTATTTACTCACTTTCAATGAATCAAAGCAGGCGATTACTCGTCCATTTTCAACTTGGCAGCTTTTCGATGGATGTGCAAATTTACATTCCGTGTCTGGCCGTGAGCAAGTCCCCCTTTGGAACTCTCTACATACTTCCAGTGTTAGCCATTTTGTATCCCGAATTGGTGTGACACTAACAGCCATGTTTAGATTTTACAGGTAGTTAAATTTTTCAGTGAAACCAACAAATCCACCCCCCGCCAAAAAAAAAAAAAAAAAAGAACCAGCCACAACAACAACCAAAAAAAGCTGAACTGATAAAAGTGGAAAATGATGGTGAAAATATCCCCTCCAAAATACTTTTCCCCACTCCCTGCTTTAAAAGTACATGGAAAATTGTGTTGTCAATATCAAGGAAAATTCACAGCATGAAACTGTTAATTGAAAGAGGTTTGGTTTTTTAGAGAAATACTAGGATCAGAAGTAGATGAACGTTTAAAGGTAGGGCCTCGAATCAGCCTTGTGCTCTCAGTAACCCCTTCCCATGCCAATTTGGAGCCCAAAATGCAAGCATGAAAACGTGGCAGACCCTTTGACACCGAATTTCCAAGCTGCTTTCAGCAAAGTTGTCTGAAAGGGAATCTCCTCACAGCTGAATTTGCAATGGAGTTTGGTGGTGCAATCGGAATTGATTAGTTTGGCATAGACAGATGCAGCAGTTTAGAGCAAAATCGAGAAAATGATTTTTTTTTTTCCTCCTTGATTTCCTGGCAGAAGATATCTTACTTTTTCAGCAAACTTTTCTTTTAAAACTAAAGCAGCCTAGGGCAATGCCAGATACTTAGAGCTTTTCTCTTGATTATAAGTAGAAATGGGGGTGTCTGGGCTAGAGGTGAAGGGTGGATGTGCTGTCGTCACAGTCTAGCTGGCAGCAAGCAAGGCAAAAGCAGAGACTGCTCTAGAAGCGGTTCCAAGCAGCAGAGACGTCAGGAAAGGCACTTCTTAGTACCAACCTGTAGAAAAAAGAGATAGGTTAAGATTTACTAAGTAGCACTTCACTCATGTCCTACAGTAACACACAGCCTCGCTATGTGATACCACACTAATATCCAAGCCAGCCTCTCTCTCTCTCTCTCTCCCCCTCCCCTACACAAAATACTTACAGTGAGGCATACTGCAGCCAGCCATCGTAGATTTATTAAAAAAGGGGGCCGTTTCCCCTTGTGAAGCAATGCATGATAGAGAGATAACCAATCACAGATAGTGTTGCAGCAATATTCTGGGCAGAAAGCCAATAGTGTGGGTTGTCTTATGAAAGGTCGCGCCTGTCAGACGTTCATTACTATGCTATAAGCACAGAAAATGTCCATCAGATGTGACTTATTCCACTGCAAGAGGACGAACATGTGGGTTTTGAATTTACCCAACATGCAGTGAGTGGACTAAACCATGTTAGTTTCAAAACAGCTTCCAAGACAAGTCCAAGCGCTTGAAGATCCTCGCCAAGGGAATAAAAAGCAAGGTTTAAAAATTGCAGCTGAGTTCCAAGCTGCTTGCCCTCTGGCTCTGCGCAGGGACGGGCACTGAACAGCCTGCTCCTGCTGTCCTGACACGTGAATAAAAAAGGAAAGGGGTGTTTACAAATGGTACATTCTCCTGACCTATCCAATTCACTTCCTTCTAAAGCCCAAGTCCTGCCCCTCCGCTGAAAGCAGCACTCATACTGTAAAACTATTCCATTCAGCCGGCAGACACTTTGTCAATATATCACAGGCAGGCGAGATATGAACAAAAGCATCCTTTATTCAGACATTTTTTAAAGCAGAAGCCGAGGTCACGTGGGGAAAATAAGAAGTGCAGTGTTGTCAGTGAGTCTGGCAAATCCGAAGTCAACCTCAAGGGAGAAAGTGATTCCATCGCAGAAACATTAAATATTAAGTGAGCAATCTGATTTGGGCAGCAGGACGCGCTTCAGAGGTACAATTCCGAATGAAGCGGGGGTGGATGGGCAGGGGTGGAGGGCGCGGGGGGCATCCCCTATTGCCTAATGGTCTTGGCACAGTACCCTACAGACTGCTCCTCCAAACAGCAGGGCATTTTTGCTCTTAACGGCTTACTTTCTCTTTCACTTGCAAGAACTTTCAGAAACAAAAGTATACATGTTTTTTCGTTTGAATGCTGCCAATAAAGAAAAAAAGGCTTCACAAATCTAAAAGTTTCATACTACGAACAGGCAATGGCACAGTATAATAAATATTGTTTGATTACACTTAGTTCTTCAAGGGCCAAAAATGGTCAGTTGGCATGCGGTACATTTATATTTTGGAAATATATACATATTTTTATATATGTCTATGATATATATATTTTTATATGTGTCTATATGTCTATGATATACATATATATATATATACACATCACAGACAGCTAGTAGAACTTAGTTTTTTTATTTTAGGACTAAGACTGTCATTCTTAACACTGATTTCTAAAAAAAAAGCTACCAGATTTGGAAAATCTTGTAGTAAAACTACAACTTTTGAGAGAGTCAAAGAACCAATTCACCCTAATGTTCAAGAAATATTTTGGGTTACAAAAAAAAGTTTCCAGGTCCTTACTGCTGGTTCTACAAAAACAAAGTCAAATCAGTCATAAACTCTAAACTATGTCTTTCTCAATTACCTCATCCCTTGAGCATGGACTATATGCAAGTTTGACAATCTCTTTATTCCTCTCCAGAATTTTCAAGTGCCTCCTCTACAATCATTCACTGACTTTAGAAACCAGGTAAGATGTCTCTTCATCCAAGAACTCTGCATCTCGTGCCCTGTACAGCGATTGATTTCACTGCCCCAAGGACAGAAGCAATTTTACAAGTCTCAGTAATCCCAATGACTAGTATATTGCTAGAAAAGAGATGGCGTCCTATAGCTGTTGTTAAATGATCAATTTGGACTGTTATTATATCTAGGGATAAAAATACATACACAGGCATGAACATACACATATAAACCCATACGAACACAACATATGAACACGCAAAAATGCGCACGAACACAAACTCGTTCCAAAACACACACACACACACACACACACACGCATGCCTCTACAAATCGCTATGTTCCAACGTTAAAGAGACCCTCCTCCTGACTGCCTAGGAATCCTCCTCCTGGACAGCTCCCTCCGTCTTTAAAATACCTCTCTGTATCTTTCTCCTCCATTCCCCAGGAGCTATCCTTCCTCCTGCCTCCAGACAAGCCTCCACTTTGACTACTTCTCATCTTCTCAAGACCTCAGTCTTTTGCTTTCTACCTTCTCTCCTCTATCTATGCACACCCTCCCTTTCCAGCAGTTCTCTCTCTCTGAGCCCTCAACTGCGCTCCAAAATGGCCAGGGTGGCACGACAGGAGGATGGGAACCTCCCCTGACCATGTGCTCTCCTCTCCCTACTGCCCTTAATCCATCTTTCTCAAAATCTCCAAAGCCACCTACATTTGCTGCTCTTCTGTTTCTTCCTCTCCCATTCACTTCTGAATATATCAGTCTGATTTCCACATCCACTACCTAACTGCTCTTCAAAGGTCATCAATGTTCTCACAGAAGCCAAATCTAAAGAATATGTTTAATTTTTGGCTTTACAGGACCTCTAACACCGTCTATAACTCCCTCTTACTTAAAATTTTCCCCTTGTCCGGAACTGAAAGTTTTTTGTCCTTCTGGCTTCTCCCAAAGCTCCAACTCTAGAATCCCAGAGAGAGGCAAACTTAGGCTTCTTGGCATATACCTTTGCTGTTGTTTGCTCTTGAGGCTTGTCATATGTCACTCCTTTGTTTAGTTTCATATCTACTTCCTTACCCCTTCAATGAGGCAAATCCCCTCTCCTTCTTTAAGTGGTTATTCAAACTTCACCCTCTCTATAAGGCCGGGTCAACTCAGCTAGATATCACTGCATTCTCAGAAGACTGTCTATACAAAGTGTACAGTGTCTTATAAAAGGCTTGTAAATCAAAGTGCCTTCATACTACTTTTTGCTCCCAAGGTTATGACCTCTCTGAAAACAGGGAGTATCAGCAATGATTTATTATTTCCCAGTTCTTAGACCATAACAGATGCTTTAAAACTGTTCAGTAAATCTTATTCATATTAACAGCAATAAACAGGCAGATTAAGATGTGTTCCCACCCCTAATGAATCATCACCTATGAGGTCCAACCAATAGGAGGATCAAGGAGAATGCCAGCATTAGAAATAACTGCATTGCTTGGCGGCTATGTCTAAACACAACTACAGATTCAACATCTAGACTTTATTCTTTATTTTTTCTTCTTGCTGTGCTACAGGCTTAGTCTCACTCAAAGATTAAAGATGTTTTAACTAGAATTGAAATGGGTGATCTGGTTAATTTTATATTCCATAGCAGAGAAATTATTTCACTTCATAAAGTGTTACAGAAAGGCTTACAGACATATATTTGCAAGTGAACATACTATTTAATTGTAAAAGATACAGGCAGGGATGATAAGTGAAATTTTATAGTTGGCCAGGCATGGGCACTGAGCAATCAGAATGGACAGTAACCTCTAATCATTACTAATCCAACTGGACCTGGTAGAGTGTGTGCCCTAGCTGTAGGCATTATGGGTACTAACCTCAGATTATATCCTATAAATTGATTTTTACTAAATTGCTGATATCAGATTATTCTTGTATTCTGCCCCTTTATTCAAAATGAGAAATCTCAGGAGAGATTGGAAATCCTTACACCTGCACATCTTGGTCAATTAAAATTTTATGGGATTGGGTCAATACTGAATTCTCAAAACATTACTTCAAATAGCAATAAGTTCTTGTTCTATAGATAGACACTATGCTTTATAGTGTGTGGGTAACCTCTAGAATATGAGTTCTAGAGAGTTCTTCCAAATATATTTGCCCTAAAAAATGGGTGTTGCTTGTAAGTAATTATTGAAGGAAATATTTCTACTTTAAAGATATTTACGAGTAGGTAAATTGCTCCTGAGATAATCTCTAACCTTTATTTCAGCATCAAATAATAAGTTATACTTCAACTTTCCTTGAACAACAGCAGGGAAAAAGAGACGAGGAATTTACCAGTTTTGCAGTGAGAACCAGACTTCTTAAAACCTGTGTAACAAGAAGCCCTCTTTTATCCACTGATCATATTTCAAACACAAATATCCAGAGCTCCTCACATTATACACCTTATATGGCATCTTCTACAAATAAGCATATTCTCCCACAAGATCGAAAATATTTCAAAAATCATGTGTTTTGTGAGGGGGAGAAACAGAAAGAAAGGAAAAGGAAAAAATGTGAAAAGATAAGGGAAAGGAAATGGGGAAACGGATCAAATAGCATGGGAAATACTAATAATTATTGTTGTATTCTTATTATTCTTACTTTGATACATATTAGTTGAATGGTATTGAACTGACACTGGATGGCTTATATGCATATATATTGATGGGTCACATACACACTGCAATAGGTGAATAGACACTTACAAGGTAAGAGAATGAAACTCTACTTTGGAGAATCGGATCGCCTCTATGAGCAAGATTACATGCTTCACCAATGTTGACTTATCTTTCACTTCTTCTGAATCAGTATGGTTTCATCCCGGAGCAGTTAACAGGGAATTTGGGGGATTTTTTTCCTATAAGCTTATGATTTTGAAACAGATTAAATATTGAGGAACTTGACTAATTACTTGGCATCTTTTATTATAATTGTTATTTACTATGCTCATTTTAATCGAACTGGCAGAGGTGCCCAACATCATGGGGTATGTTTGGAATTGCTAAGAAGAAGCTCCTTACCCAAAACCATAACTTCATAACTTCTTCACCACCAACCCTGTCTCATTGATGTCAACAGATCCATCACAAGTAACCCATTACTTTGGCAAATTAAGTTTGCTCATGGAAGAAGTTTACCAAGAGTATGTCCCAAATATTAACAAGATTTCAGTCTGCAAATAATTGAGCACTTCTGAAGGCTCTGTAGCCATTTCTCTACTCACAAAGGTACCAGATAGAGCACTAAAAGTTATTCATTATATGGGAAAAACCCTGGTCTCAAAGGGTTAATGCAGCTTTCAGCAGTATTCAACTCCATATAGCAAAAAGCTGAGATCAGTGTTTCTCAGCAAAGGGTGAGCACACACTGCTAGTACCCACTGCAATCTTAGGTGAGCATAAACAACCTAATTTGAAAAGATGCATTAGAAAACTGTAACTAGCTCATTATGCCTGTGATTACATGGATATTATAACTTAGGAAGAGGCTAAAGTTTAATAAAAAGAATTTAAAGAATAAGAATAAAAAATACATTGGCACAAACCATGAAGTAGATATGCAAATGACTGAAGTTTTGGAAATACTGCTGAGAAAAAGGCAACCTTCAATGACAGAATCCCTGGCATGTCATGAAAACTGCTGGTTTGACACACTTCACCATTCGGTGATATGGGTGACAGGAGCCAGCTGAATAAAGGAAGGCTGTGTTTTCTAATTCAAAGTAACTTAAGATCTTTCAAAGCATTCTTGTTAAATTCTGATACTTTCATAGATTTGGTTCCCTAATTATCAGATGGCCTGTTATTGTAAGGCCAAGGGGGGAGTACTGGTTGAGTGATACACTATTGCTAAAGATCAGAACACAAGAAGCAACTAGCTAAACGGCACTCAAATTTGAAAATCATCATTGTTCCTTCAGTCTTTATTTGTAGGACAGAATAAAACATGAAGCCTCTACACCAATGATGATTAAAAAGTGAGTTTTGAATTAATTACTACATCAGGCAAAATAAATAATGAAATAATTACTACATCAGGCAAAATAAATAATGAAATATTTTAAGATCATTGTAAGATAAATATCACAAGGGTTCACCCCTTAGCTTTGTATGCTGTTATCACTAGCTCTGTACCTAAATAGGCCTCCATGCAGCCCCAACTGGGAAAACATCTTGTTTGAGTTATTCCAGCCCACTATCAAAAATATCCAACCTCCCATTCCTCTCCACACAACCCAGACTTGCCAGATGCTCACCTTGTTTACTTTTCTTCATAATACTGATTACTATTTAGCATAATATTATGTACTTATCTCACCAGCTGCCTTTGCCCTAAGAACATAAGCTCCCTGAGAGCAGGAGTGGTCAAGCTAAGTAGCCACAAAATAACCAGCAACCAAACAGTATGCAGTCAGAGCAAGCAAGCAATCACCATTTATTGAATGATTGAATATTTTTCTTCATATATCTGCACATTAGGTTATAAGCCTTTTCTAGACCTTATAATGCATGGGCCAGAGATGCACAGTTTAAGACATCAGTGATATACTGGAGATAGCACCTCTATAACTAAATGAGACCAGCATCAACTCTATTCGCTGGAAAGAGACCACGAGGCAATGACGGGAAATAAAAAACCATCTTTAAATATCTCTTTAATTGTGAGGTCGAGGGAAGATTTTTTTCTATCCACAGAATAATTCAAAACAGTTACGTGTGGTTTTGCAAATTTAAAACATTTAACTAATTATCTGTGAATTTCTGACAGAATCAGTCTCCAGTTTTGGCAAAAGAAGGGAACATTTGCATTTTTTCCTGATGATGTTCAAACAGGCAGTGTTTTAATATTTCCCATTATTCCACAAAGAAGTATAATGAGATGAAACTGAATGCTATTTTATCATACTTATAGAGAAAAAAAAACTAATCCCACCTATTTTTTTTAATTGCCCTGTATGTTATACAAAGAAGTTATTTTGTTAGCCTCAGGTAGTCATTTCTGAATCTGCCCATTCCATTTAATGTTTCAAAATAACATATAGTCAGAAAATCAAAACACAGACTATAACAAGATAAAAACGCAGTTATGTATTGAAGAGTTAATGGTGGGGGAAAAAAAAAAAACAAACCTAGTCTTATCTTACCATCCTGGGAGTTTTCAGAAAGAACAGTACATTGACCCAACAGGAAGCCATCAACGTGGAACTAGCATGAGAAAATTGTAAATGCTAAATGGAATGCAATATGCTGCGATACTGTTATTTCTAATGCAATGCCCCGAACAGGGATGTGAATTCTAAAGCTTTTTCAAATTAGGAATATTTTATTTGGCATAGTAATTAGGGGCCACAGTCTTAAAATTAATTGTTGAAGGGAGGTTTTTGAGCAAAGAAAAATCTTAGTTTTAATTTTCAACATCTATATCTTCTGAACAATATCACACAGCTTCTGACAGAGTTCGTGGAACCTCTGCCTAAAACGTTTTTAAAATATGATCTTTGCTTAAGGAATGGTAGCAAATTCATCTGTGCTTCCCTAATGATATTACTGCACAACCTTCCCCGCCCCCCAAAAGAAGTAGGAAGTTGATCAAAGAGAAATGAGAACATATTCCCATGGCACCCTGTACATCTGTGAAATTGGCTACATGCCTATCTCTTTACCCCAGTATTCCAACTTTCCTTCCACTCACAAACAGTGGTCCCAAGATCTTCTCCATTATTAATCTGAACCTGCTTTCCATTTTAGCAGACACAATTAATTGGATAAATTCTAAAATCAACAAGTGAAGAACTGACTAATTCACCAACAAACACTGTCAAAATTTAAGCACATCTCCGTTAAGGTCTGACTAGATGGTAGTTGCCACACTTTCCAAAATGTTTAAAAATTTGAGGCAGTGTTGCCCTCAGTACTATCAACTATCTCTTAAGTACAAACGCTTGATCCCAACAGTTCCTGAATTTCCAAATGTCTTAGTTAAATACCTCATATATTAATCTCTGTCAGGCCAATTTCACTGGCTTATGAAAATTATCCAGAATATGTTGCTTAATTATTAATCATTATGAGAAAAATAAGGGAAAAGCTATGTTTATAATTAAACTGAAATGACCAAATAATTATTTTTCAGAATACAACCAATAAAAAAATTATAAATAAAGTACGGTATTACTTGAATGCATACTGATTAAATGAGTTACGGGACTTCCCATAGCACCACACAATACACTAATATATCCTCCTTTCCGTACAATAAAAGTCCCTATTCATTCATAATGCATTTCTTATTCCAAACTTTACAAACATTCAAGCCACACAGGTGCTCTACATTACAATCCTACGGATATTTATACTGATTTACATATCTTACCTTAAATATTACTTTTTAAACAAATAATTATATACCAATGCCAAAGCTGAACTTATTACTATTAATAAAATATCAGAATCTCTTTTTAAATAAAATTCACATAAATGTTCACGTATAAATACAAATTATGTTTTCACTAAAAAAAATAGTGAAGCAAGCCTTAATTGGTTTTCTCTGGTTTAAAGGAGGGAGCTATGACACAAAACAAAGATATGTGTTGACAAATCATATTTTCACTTCAATGTAGCTTAAGTATCCTTTGGAAAAGGTTCCACATAATTCACATACTTAACTAGGCCTGAGATACTGAACACCACCAAATTATGTTAATGTTATTACAATTGCTATATAATAACCAAGGCATCAGACTGCATTTTGCAGAATCCTAGTATTTCAAAAGGCAACTCTATGGTTTTTTGAAAAAGAGTGGTAACAAGAAGGCATATTTTGTTTGTGTCTGACTCAGTATTTCTTATAAGAAATAATATTTTGTATTTCTTACAACTTAGAAGAAAGAAAAACCAATGATAAGAAAAACAGCCTCAGAAAGTTTTAAATCATAGACTATTTAATTGGATAAAAGAATAGTTTGTCTCCATGATATCTAAATTATTAAATTGTTTACCACATTTTCATTTCACAGCTATTTCCCTAAATCTCTAACATGCGTAAGAACTGAAATCTCACTACATTTTGTATCCAATGGCAGTGCAGGAGTAGAATGGCTGAGTCACAAGGACACTGTACAGACATACATGGAAAAAAGAAAAGCCACATCCTCATGGAGTGCACATTCAGAAGAAAAGTTAAAAAATAAAACAAAAACCAGTCATACAGTGTGGTAAGGACTGTGAATAGAAAGGATTCTCATATTAGAAATGTTAAAGCTCTAGGGGAAAATTAAACTTTGAACCAAATACTGTCTGCTTAGGCTTTGAACATTTCTTCTCCCTCTATATCTTGAACATTCTCCAATTGCTATGAAAATCTAAATTATTTCAAACTCAAAGAACTAATACGATGCACCTTTAAACGTAGTTCTGCTGTGTGTGTGTGTGTGTGTGTGTGTGTGTGTGTACTGAGAAGTGTGGTTAGAAATTATAAGGCTATGAACCATATGGAGAGAGATACTGCTAAATGTAATGGAGGAGACAGTAAAATATAAGTAGTACACATTAAAAAGAGCAATTTTTAGCAAGAGATTTATATGAATCACATACATTCACTCAATGATCATAACATCTATTTCTTTCCTTCCTTTTTTTTTGTTTTTTGTTTAAGAAACTGCTAAATGAATACACTCTCACTGTAATAAATTTAAACAATACATAAGGATTTTATTGAAAGACCTATTGAATTCCCATTCTTATCACTGCCCAATCAGACCCTCTCCCACCACTATTAGTATCGAATATTTAGTCTTTTTTCTCCACATTCAACACGCATACACATCAGGCACACATATACACATCAAGTACATTTTTGTTATAGAAATGATAGACTCATTCTAAGCACATCGTTCTGAAGTTTGCTTTCCAAAAGCAAAATGTTAGTGATCTCTCTATGTCCATAGAAAGAGATCAAAATTATTTTCAACAACCACACATTATTCCACTATATCCTCATTTCTTTACTAATGGTCACCTACGTTATTGCCAATTTTTCACTATCTTAAGCAATGCTGCAATGTATGCACACACTATGCTTATATTTGAGTTCTTTCAAAAAATAAATTCCAAGAAGATTAAGTGTATTCTTATATTAATTTTGAACTAGAACAATACATTTCTTCCAAGAAAACTTTTATTACCAATATGTACTTCCATCAAAAATTTATAACACGACTTTCTATATGTATTAAATATAGTCTGTATGTTGAAAAGATACTCTCGCTAACCTGGATTTTAAATTTCTATTCAGAAATGAGTGATACTTCTATTAATAGAAAAAAGCCATTATTTTTTAATTTTTTATCTATTAATTAATTTTTTCTATTAAAAATAATGGCTTTTTCTATTATTAGAACTTTAAACCTTCTTTTAAACATGGCAGCAAATCAATGGAAACATTTGAAAAATCAATTTCAACTTCTATTATTTCAAAATAAAGCAATTCACTGATGTGCCTAGTATGGTAATGTTTGTATATTGTAATTATTTCCCAAAGACAAGAGTTGGACTTTGAATAAATGTTTCAGTTGATATGGTATCAAAATGAACAATACACAGCTTACCATTCTTACTAATAAAAATAAAATGCGTAGTTAGCACTGCCTACAGGGCATGTTATATTTGGAACCTCTCTGACAGCACTATGTCATATGATTAAGGGAATGCTTTTTTCTTTACACATTATTTCTACAAAAATAATGTCAGAAAATAGCTCCCACCCCCCTCTTTTTTCAGACACTAACTGACTAAAGGAAATGGTTTTTGAAGACTGCTATAAATAATGCAAGGCATTATCAAACTAGCTAAGGCACAATGCAACTCTGGTGAGCTCATGTGGACCTCCACCGTATTTCCCATGAAGGTACAATTCACTATGTCACACTGCTCAGCCTGTCTCAAACCACTTATGTTTTAGTCCCACCCAAGAGTTCACTCTAAATTAGCATGCAAAAGCTACTTAATATTTTAAAGTTCCCCAGTATAACTGAGAGAATATGTTGGCTAAAAAAAAGCAATCGTGTAGCAATCTCAAAACTCATATTTTCCTAACTTTCATTTAAATGTCAAATGCACTATCATATATAAACACACATACACACAACACAGACATGCAAACACAACATATATATAAGAAATATTTTAGAGACAGTGACATTTAGGCTCCTTATTTCTTGCATATAATAAGAATAATTTATAATAGTAAAATTATCTTGCAAGAAGATGAAAGAACAGTTGGGGCATCTATTCACTGCAATATGATAAAATCAATTATTAATATCATAGATAATATGTGACATAAAAACTGATGTTTGTATATAAGTATTATGTGAATGTAAATATTAAAATAAGGAAAAAATTTTACATAGGAATTAGTTACATCATTTTCCTCCTATATAAGAAAAAAAACCTAGCCTTTATTTAAATCCAAGTAAAACCTCTGCATAAACAGGAATAGGGAAACTTAAATAATGCTTTAATCTCTTTGTAATAAGTACCACTTTGTTTGGGATCAGACTATGCTCCTTCATTAAGTTATAACCCCTGAAGAGATTTACTTTTCTTGAAAAGTTAACTTATGCTGTATTCTATACATGAATTGGGCTTTCTCTTGTATTTATATGCAAAATCTACGAAATGTTTTTGTCATTCTTAGAAAAAAAAAGTTTCTACTGG
This sequence comes from Myrmecophaga tridactyla, assembly GCA_004026745.1. Taxonomy (NCBI): domain Eukaryota; kingdom Metazoa; phylum Chordata; class Mammalia; order Pilosa; family Myrmecophagidae; genus Myrmecophaga; species Myrmecophaga tridactyla. The sequence continues at coordinate 37,609 of PVIY010004133.1, forward strand.
AAGAGCTAAGCAGAGAAATTTACTATTTTCCCCCAGAACTCACACATTCTATTATTGCCCAACAATAGCAAATAACATTTTACATATTGGTATACAATTTATTTTCATCTGAATTTGGTCATTTGCCCCTCAGAACTTTAAGAAGTAGTTATATTATCTTGCTCAGCATGGACAGATAACTGGAGGCTTGCATGGCTCAGTGACCGACTCACCCAAGTCCCCAGAACGAATAAAGTGAAAGAAACAAGCCAAAATCAGGTTTTCTGAATCCGAATATTAAACCTCATTCACAATACATGATGGCAATTCAACATCTAACTTTGCAGAAATCACAACGTCTATAAATATAATAGATGCCAAAAACAGAGAGAGATGGAGGGTGGAGTGGGATATGCTGGAGAGGCCACTGGCACGTGGCTCGTAGTTAGCTCTGAGTGAAATGCAAGGAAGGCATGAGAAGACCTGCGCTGAGATTCTGATGGGGCTAAGACAGTCCTTTATGACTGAGGACGGGATGCTGCTGGTCTTAAAAGTTCATGGGACAAACACTGGACCCTGGTCATATAACTTACATAGAGCTATGTAACAGATGTGAAAATGCTGCACCACTTCCACGCTTTTCTTCTCAGTTAAACTGTTCACCTATTTTAAACTTAGGAATTAATAGCTTGCAGGGTTCTAAATACTCAGTAACTGACTGAGAAGTTAATTATCGAGGGAAAAAGTCTTTGAGCAAGATTTTATTTTTATAATAAACAAGGGTCTACAGTTCCTTCAATGCTTTCAGTAGAGAAGCTTAAAATGCATCAGCAGAAAACGTCCACATAGGTAAACGGAATGTTGCGCAAAAAAGTATAAAACTGAATATACTGCTAAGCAAGTGTGCATAAAGCAAGTCTGATCTATATCAACTGCTAAAGGAGCGTTTAGAAAGCAGTAAAGGAGATGTAATTACTGTCTGAAGCACTTCTACACCATGTAGGCTTGGATAGATTTTCTGACAGCTATTAAAACCATAGAAAAGTATCCTAGAAAGAAAGCGCTGAGAGTTTGAAAGGATCTAAACGATTTTTTCTTTTATGTACCAAAACCTGTTCTCGATTATATTAGTTACCTGACAGAACCAAGAAATGGTAGATATTAAGTTACTTTATAACATGAAAATTCAAAGTCAAAACACTGAAAAATTACAATCTTGGTTTTATTGCCCCAACCTATTTCCTTGGACAAAAATTCCACGTGATGTTCCTCCAATTGTACTTTTACTTAGATGTCTTTCGTCCCTACTCTTCTAGAGGAAAAAATGTTTTCCTTACCGAAATTCAAGTTCATTTAATGTATACAGTAACTTTTATTAAATGAAATAAACTTACTCATTATCAGTAACCACAATACAGGTAAAGCAATAACTGTATACTGATTATATTAACAGTTTTTTGATCACCCACTATGCATAACAGACATAGAGAGAAGACAGATCCAGCCTTTGAAGAATTGACTGCTTAACTGAGTATATAAAACTAATACACAAATAACTGTAACACAAAATATTAAGTGAGAAGTACACAACAGATTGCAACAAAGCTTGGTGAGTTAAAAAATAGAGAGAGCAAAAAATAGAGGGGTGGTTTCATAAAGGATGAGACATCTCAGATGGGCCTGGAAGGATGAGTTCTATTTGGTTAGGCAGAGACAAAAAAAGAACAGCAATCAAGACTGTAGAGCTAAAGAAAGGAAAGGCAGGGACATAGGAAAGCACTGAACATAAACTCTGGGAGAAATGGTCTGTAATAAGCACCCAGGTGCAATGGTGTTGCCGGAAGATACAGCTGGAACTCTAAGTTGGAAGCAGACCAGTAAGAGCCTTGAAGGCCAGGCTAAAGCATTCAACCTTCCTGTCTTAAGTAATGGGGATTCATCCATTCTAAGGTTTCACCCAAGGGCAGAGTCAGAACATTTAACTAAAACACTCTAAGGGCTAAAAATAAGTCTGCATATGAGATAGAAGAGATCACATTAAATAAGCAGGACTTTGCTTCTTCCTAAAGCTTTTCCTTCAATCACCAGAAGCTGAGAGATAAATTTAGCGTTCAATTTCATCTCAAGAAGTCGTTTCATCTCTTTTTGTTCTCATTGATTAGTTATATTTTTTCGCAGTCCTATTTTATGTGCACTTTACTGTTGTAAGCCGACTCAAATCATTTTTTTGATGGTGTATACATCATAAGTAGATACAATTAATGCTTCCTGGTATCAGGTAAGGTTATAGATGCAACATTTAAGTTCAAGTTTCAGAAGAGACAAAATATTTTAAAATTCCCCTATCAAGTAAAGCTCATTTCTCTAAAAATATTTCAATGAAAGATGGCCACAGAGATTAAGATCTCCAGTTACTGCTGTTGAAAATTGCTCTAAAATCTACAATGGTTGGGGATTCAGCAACCTGTCTTTCTCCCTGATTGTCCAGTTTGACCTTCTCTGTGAATCAGTGTTCCTAGTATGTTGCCAAAACGACCTTCTGAAATTTAGAAAGCTTCCAAGGCTGCAGATATTTTCAGCTGTATCAGCCCTGACTGTCATAGCATTCTGTATGATATTGAATGGCAAACTGGAACCCCCTGTACTAGCCTGACCTTTAAAACTCACAATATTTTGCTGCCACTTGAGTTTTCTCTTTCATTACTTTTGATGCTAAGTCCCCTTGCTTAATTGTAAAGCAATAACTCCAAGCATAACAAGACATTTACCTTTACATGAAACATAACCTATGTAGAGGCTTAAAATAAATATTAACTGACATCCATAAAGAATATTTTTTGATTACCAGAAAGATTATTTAATTTTTTTTAGCAAAAAGAAATAAAACAAAATGCCATCATGTCTGCAAAGGCTAATTTGAAATTTGAGAAATGTTCTCAACTTTATAATTACACATGGTTATCTGTTTATGTTTACCATTATATAGTCAATGCTTAGCACAGTGCCTAGGATATAGGAGAACCCAAATAAATATTTAAATGAATGTTGCATAATCTGCACATTTAATATAGTCCTTCATTTACCAGAGCAGAGTAGTTGAACTGAATTTTAGGTTTTAGTTTTGTTTGTTTGTTACCAAAAAATTAATACATTGACAGAGAATGAAATCTTTCTCTTACACGTATAAAATAATATACACATTTTTTCTTGAGAATTCTTGATACCACAAAAGGAAGATGTTTTTCAAATCCATTAATGTCAGGTCATCAACAAACAGAAATGATTGTTGCTGCATGAAAAGGTTAAAATTTAACACTAACAGATGAAAAGAGTAATGGAAATCATTTCACTAAGCATGGATTAAGACTCTGAATAATAGTGCCTACCCACTGTTTGATCTTAAGCCTTAGCAACCTTTAGTGAGTAATAATATAGTGAAATTTTCTCATATATATTAGAATATCTTTTGTTTTATTACTGCTTAGGGTCTGTAGCATACTGTATTTCCACAAGTTCATATTCCTAATCAATGCAGAGGACCATAAAATGATATTACATATAAAACTTCAGAGCAAAGTTATAAGATAACTTAATAACTGGTAAATGGTACCCTTAGCTTTAGACATTTAGTCTGTCCCATTTTTAGCTACAATTTATGCACTACTTCATAATTATGTGGACTGTACATGTACATAGAGCTAAAAACACACAAATAGTCACAAATGCCCAGGTATATGGGGATGCACTAATTATTGTGCTTGGGATTGTGATGGGGGTGGAGTGGAGGTAAGAAAACTTAATCAGAAGTCCCCAAACGAATGAACTACTATCCAATTTTTGATGGCATCTTTGATTATTTTAATGTTGTCAATAGATTTATATTTTTTAATGATGAAAGAAATGAATCACCTTAATGCCTTCCACAGTGGAGCTGCAGAGATTATAAGTGCATTCGCAGCACTCTCTGAGGCTCAAGACACTTCTTAAAATGTGCCCTTTAAACAAGTCAGCCAACACAGCAATTGGCAGTGTGCATGTCATTCAGAAGTGACATCAGAAACTTCACAGGTGGGAATGATTTTGAGTCTAAAAGTAGATTATGCTGATCTTGGCGAGTCTGAGGCAGAGGGTATTAGGTGTGAGTAGAACGAACACTGCACAAAACCACACAGGCAGATTAGGCCAATGGATACAAGCCTCCTTTCAAAGCCAGGATAGTTTCAAAGTCCACTCTGTCGTCTCTGCTGTTTTTATGACAATGATGCTTTCAAAAAACCTCTTTTATATCTTAACCTCTTGCATTAAGTCTTTCCGGATAGAATCTGGGTTAGGCCTCAAATCTATTATGCCATGATTATTTGTGCACTTAATTAGTACAGTACTGATGGAAACAAACAAGCAATCTAACAGCAACACGGCTGGGTTGTGATATCAGCCCTCACATTGCCCAGTTCTGTGACCCTTGAGCAAATTATCCAAATTTAACTTTCCTAAACCTCCGTTTTTTCACCTGTGAACTAGAGAGGTGACAACGCACAAATCTCAGTGCCCTACAGGAACTCTGTGTGCCCACATATGTAAAAGAATAAGTGTCTCCCAAGTAGCTATTTTTATAATCCTTATGATTACTCTTGGTGTGGTATTTTATTGGTGGGGTGTCTGTGCTTTCCTTATTTCGTGTATGTCTGGCCTTTTTCTCTAGGCCATACAATTCAGAAAAGCAGAAACCATAGCCTTAATTTCTTTTGAAAATTTCAATCAAAAAATGTTTACGCACTGGGTTCTAAACAAAGGTTCATGGTTAAAAAATGAACAATGGTAAGCAATCAAATAAAACTCTGAGTTTTCTAACTTAGAATGCAGAATAAACCCTGTAAACAAGGGACAAACACTTCACAGCTGAATGGGGTGTTACGGAATATGCACGGTTGCACTTCTGCCATTTGAAGATCTGGAAGCTAGCCCACCAAATACAGCTTTATAACCCGCACACAAAGAAAAGGTGGAGGAAAATGAGCATCGCGCACATATCTAAACCCCTGTGTCATTAACGTTAAATACAGCTCATCTCTTCCTTGCAAATTATTCTTGTCTGTTAAAGTTGCAGGCTCTTAGCTTGACTGTCAATACCTCGTGTTTTAATCTGTTCCTAATAGAGAGTTCGCATGAAGATGATTCAGATGAATCGTTTGTACCAACATCAGAGTTTTTCATCTCTTCTGTCTAGTCGAGGATGATACTACGATTAGCTCACACTTACTTTCCAAATAATTATCTGGGAAAATAAGTGGTTTAAGTACTGAGTCACACCTATATTTTTTCAAGTTATACGTTGATTTTGTCCTTTTCTTAATATACAAGGTATATGAAGAGTTAATCTGTCTACTGAATGGGTTTTAGGCAAATTCCACACTCTTCCCACAAACAGCCTATTCCTGGCTCCTCTGTGCCCACTTTGTTTTTCCCGTACATTATTTGTGAATATTTCTATCACTGGACTGGAAATTACTTTGAGAGCAGGACATCTTATTCACCTCTTTTCCTCCAAAGGTAGCTGGCACATGGGCACTGTACTCAGTAAATATTTGCTAAATGGAGGCCAAAAGCAATGACGTAAGATTTTTCCATTTTCCTTCTTTCAATGATATATAATTTCCTTTGGTATGTGTTCTAAATAGCTCTATGCAGAGAAGAATTTATTAGCAAAGTGACATAGTCCAGCAGAACAAGTCTTCAATTAATGGCTTATCTTTTTAATGTCATAAAGCTAAGCCACAAGGGATAATCACAGAGAGTACAGATGGGCATGTAAAAATGATGTAACATGAAGGCATAAATACAACCATACAAGGAGATCAATGAAAACAGGATATATTCTGGAGTTACCCCTATCATTTCTTAGTGAAAATTTTATGGCATCATATTATTGGTGAGAAAGTACATGAAAGCACATTATCTTCTGGCTACATTTCTTTTGCGGAGATCCCAAATGGATCTACCTACTGCCCAGTGCAATGTGATAACATAAAACACTGCAAACCCTCAAGGTATCTGCCGGAGATAGGCAGCCTAGTTTTATATTGTTGACTTTTTTTAAATCCAAGAAACAAAGATTATAAAATTCATCAAACTATATGCCATCTGTAATCCAATGTCAAAGCAAGAAGATGAAGACATGTTTAACAGACTTTTTAAAATTTAATTCATACCTACTTGGACTTATATCAGATGGTGCATGGGTGAAGTTTTAAATTTACTTGTATCATAAGTATGTCACATTGATTCCCAGCAGAATCACAACGGGGGGAAATGCTGGCTTTACAGTGAGAAAATACCTGGCTTCAATTCAGTTCGGCTGCTCACCAGCTGTGTGAATTTCGGCAAGTAGATCAGAACTTCTTCGAGTCTGTTTCCTCATGTCTATTAAGAGGAAAATGGTTCCTGCTTCATATGCCTATTCATTACCTGCTTAGCACGATCACCAGGTTATTGGTGTCTATGCAACCCTGAGAGAAATGTGAGCTGGCAATGCCTTACATCAAGAAGATGTTCAAATAAAGTGCCTAGTCTCATTACTTCTACCTTGTTCATACTTTCTGGCTCTATGTTCTGAAAAGAGTGCCTAGTCTTTAAACCTATGTCAGATGCCACCTCCCCACAGCAGGTCCTGGACATTCAATGCCACAAAGACTTCCTTCTTTGAATTTTCTTTCTTCTTTGAATTTCCTCCTTTGGTGCTCAATTATATAGAACCTTGCATTACTAACTTTTCATATCTTTCTCCTAAAATCAATTACATGTCAAAGAAGGATGGAAATTAATTCTTTGGAGCCTCTTCTCATGATTTACTTCAATCCCAACTCCCACAGATGCTCAAAATATATATTTTTTAAGTTGGTTATTTCAAAGGGCACAAAAGATGAACTGATTTCCCTAAAGCCTTATTGCTGACACAGTAAAGTAACTTTTCAAGGTAAAAAGACCTCAGCACTTAGTAAACTTTATTCCACTACTGAGAAACAGAAACAATAATCTTCTTCCTCAATTAATTGTTCCCAAGACAATATTTACTTTTAAAATCCCTGCACTCGAGACTATATCTCTGGGATAGTCATTTCCCACAAGCAATGTTCAGCAAATGTGGTTCCCCAGAAAGCATTATAAAGAATATTATTTGAAGTACATATTTTTCAATAGTCTCAATTATGGTTCGGCACATCTCGAATCATTTTGGGGGGAAGGTCACAGGCAGTACCTCAGAGAGAGACTCGACACCTTGATCAAAGATTTTCTTATATTCACTTTGATCACTTCTGCTATGTTCATCAAATCTCTTAGTCTTTTAAGCCGGATATGTGAGACTAAATACCTTATCTGAATGCCACTGGAGTGACAATGCAGCTTTCCCTGAAATGCTACAGCAGTGAAATTCAGATAATGGCTCAAAATAATTTGAAGAAAATGTGTCCAGTAAAAATTAGTCCAATGATAGAAATAACAAAGAAGGCAAAGAATGTCTAATTTTAATACTGTGTAATCTTACTTAAGGTGAACATTTTCTAAGCATTATCTTAATAAAACAAAATTAGACTTCTTTTCTTTTCTGGTTTCTGTCTTTTTCTATATGGTATATTGAAAAAGTCTGATAATAGGAAAAGGTATATACTATATATCAATTTTACACATAAACCAAAGGTGAAATAAAACTTTGTTAACATTACTTTCTCTAGCTCTATAAAAATATGCTATATTTAGGGTGGGCCACCGTGGCTCAGCAGAGCTCTCGCCTTCTGTGCCAGGATCCGGGTTTGATTCCCGGTGCCTGCCCATGTAAAAAAAAAAAAAAAAAACTATATTTAAAAACGTATATAAACAGTGCAAATTTTGTATTTTTTGTGGATGTAGACAATCTAAATAAATTAAAATGGCAAACATTTAGAAGGTTCCTTCTTGAAAACTGTTTGATTTCTTGGAAATTTCTATACAGACTGCATGCAACCTAATCTCTTATTGCTCTAACACTCTCTTAAACTATGTTATCTATTTGTAAAAAAAAAAAGCATTTAAAAGCCCTAAGGAAAAAGGCCTCTGAATACTCCAGTAAAACTTTCAGTTCTATGACTACCCTCATAGCTCACGATAACCGTTACCCAAACACAACTGCTTCTTTATTCCCATATGTAAATCATTCTGTCTATAAAAGTGACGGATTGTTAGGGATTTTTATTTCCAGGAAAAAGAGTATCACGGTTGTACTGATACCTTGCCTAAAATAGCGAGGTCTGAGAGGTATAAATGTCAGCCACATGGAGCACATTGCAAACGCGTTTTATCATGTATCTATCTGCCACCTTGTTTTATCACTGAGGACAGGTTACACCAGCATTCGGTGCGGAGTTTAATAAGGAACGAGCACCTCCTCCCCAACACTGAAATATCTCCTAGCATATAACAATATACCTCTGACCATGAAATTATGTTCACTCTAGAATTATCAATCTGGGTAAAGAGTTTGTTGTCCTTTTATAATTCATCACATCCTGCGTTTTTAAAAAGCTTGGCACAGAAATGAAATGTTTTAAGAATTTAACATGTATCTCCTATTTAATCACGTTTTAATCCCTAACAAAACATAATTTTCTAAGTGTTTTTTCTCTTACTGATTTTTAAATATATATTTCTTTTTACTGACATGGCTTACCAGTAGCGATATGATGAACAGGGATAAACGTTAAAGTGTTAAATAAGGGATTTTTGATGAAGCACTCAAAAAGTTTTACTATATTTTAAAAATAATGTTAATGCCTCCATCACCATTAATCCCTACATCTAATCAGTTAGACCTTACGGAACCTCTGTCTGTCACATCTCCTCCAGCACAAATGTTCTCCTTTACATTCTCCCACCAGTACCTTCACTTAGTCACTTTCTTACACAACCATAAGCCTTCTGGATACTTCTGACCAATCTCTACTTCAGTCAATCCGTGTCCTCTTCTTCCCCTATAAAATGGTACTAAAACACAACTCCTGTAAGGTTACCTCCCTAGACAAATGCTTTCTTATGTTCCCCACGGTGTATCAAATGTATTACCTGTTTGTCAGCGTGGAATTCAATCACCTCCAAGGTGTAGTACAAATCTCCTTCTGCCACCTGATTCCTTATTTCTTCCTTCCCTGTTACTCACTGGGCCCTTCCACACCTTTTCTGTCTATCCTCTTATATTCTCTCCTGTTCTTCTAGAGTCTCCTCAAATGCTGAAGAAATTGGGACTCTTCTGGAGTGTTCCAAATGTTTACGATCTCAATGTCCTATCATCACCAATGCAATCTTTGTATTCTTTTGATATTAAGAACGCAGGTTTTGGAAGTGGACTATTTGGCTCAACTCCTTGTTGTGTTACTTACTAGTTAACAACCATGAGCAAATGAATTATTTCTCTGTGCCTCAATGTCCCCTTTTGTGAAATGGAGATATTATCACTACCTACCTCATAGGGTTGTTCTGAGGAATAAATGAATTAATCCACAAATCTTAGCCTACTAATTATTAATATAGTTATTATTCTCATTACTATTCTTTATTATCATTGGAGGCAAGGCAAAAAGTGGTTAAAAACATGGACACTGGAATAAAGGAAAAAACAAGCCTCAGAGCTCTACAACCTACAGAAAAGAATTTTCTAGTGCATGCCATTTAATCTCTAAGATAAAGGTCATAATGCCTATTTCACAGATGTAGAAAAGATTAAATGAGGTATTTTGTAAGGGAATATACAGAAAGTGGCAACTTCTGTTATTATGATAATTACTGTTTATGTTTATAATTTTACAGATGTGGAAACTAAGAGTAAATGGTTCTTCCCAGACTACATACTAATCAGATTTGTGAAATGTGAACTCACGTCCATTCCTTGTGCCTTCCCCCAAAAGTCTGTTACTTCCTTAAGAAATAGACATAAACACAATACAGTGAATACTAAAATTTTATAAATAAAAAATTGCAGAAATGCCTGTTTTAGAACATGCACAAAAATCCTGCGTTTGGACATTACATATCAACATATGGAAAACAGACAAAGATCACTGAAGAGATGTAATTAATGCTGATTTAGGACAATAATATTTTAAGAAGTTTGAAAAATAAAGAATTATTTTACTATAATTATTATTTATGCATTTTAGGTTGCTCTCTTTATTACACACATGAGTCAGAACTACATTAAGACTTGTCTTTCCCATATCTGAACTTCCATAACGTGTTACCTAGCCATTGCTTACGAAACATCACTTTATACTTTACAGTTATTTTTCGCAACTCATTTCTCTTGCCACACCGAAATTTCTTTGGGGATGAGTTAGATCTTGATTAAATTTGGTAGATCTCACTAAGCTTGGCATGGTATTTTTTGACTCAACACATATTCACATATAAATCCACTTTACATCATAAAATAATATCTCAAATCAGCAATGTAATGTTTATTTAACTAAAAGTGTTCCCCTAATCTAGGATCTTGTTAGTTCTTTAAAACAAGTTCATTCTCAGTCATCATTCTCAAACTGCTTTAAAAACAAAAATGTAGAGAAAAACCAGTGTCAAATATCAATCTAAAAAAAAATCCTTCTTTAGGGAAAGAAATCTTCACTTGTGAATTTAGCTGAAAAGGGACTGGAATAGAATTGATATCTACATAATATCAGCAGTGGTCTTGGATTATATTGTATTTGCCACGATTATTCTTAATAATGTGTTATTTAAAATCTATATGATTTGAATACATTGACATTGTCTTAAGTTACATATTAATACATATACTCACATATAAATTGTGCCTCCACACTTCATAAAAGTGTGTGTTTTGTGAAACATGCTAATAATTATTGACCTCTTTCAGAATATGAAAAAAAACCTCACAATTTCTTAAAACAAGGTCAAAAGAAATGATATTTTTTTCCCTTCAGAGCACATACACTACTTGAAGCACGGTAGTATTTCAGAAACAATGCCTGCACCTTTTAAAAATAATTGATCTCAGTGGACAAGCAATTCTCCACTCTCTCCAACATGGCTAGATTTCATCTGGCAATTAATACTCTGAACTGTTTTAACAAAGGATAATCCCAGAGACCTCGAATAAGAACTCAAAGAATGGAAAATAATACCAAATACATAATGTCTAAAATTCTAGCACAGATCTTCCAATGATTCTTCATTTTTATTGATGTCTCAGGCACACGTGACAAGGAAGCCGCTCTACAAACATAAGTAATTATCTGAGAGAGATGTACCAGAATCTTTAAAAATTCATGATACATAGAAAATTGTAAGCCTGTACTTTCCACTACTCTTTTTTCAACGATATAGTAAAGTTTGTATAAATGTACCTTTTTGTAGTATGACAAGCACCACCCAAACATCAACTTTCCTAACTCAAATTAAATATACGTACATATATATATGTATAATGTCTAGAAACGTTTAATCTCATATGTCAATAACTCTTCTTGAGTCTGTTTTGCAATCAATAATTCTCCAACCATTAGTGAATGTACTCAATGACTCATCAGGAGCAACATACGAAGTTAATGGGGTCGTTATTCCTCTCACCCTCAACACAGGTTTTGACAGTAATAGGAGATATGCCTCGTCCAGTGACAAACAAATTTAAGGTAGTACAAAGTAAGGGAGGCAATTTCTTCAGGCTCTGTATAGAACACATTTTCCCCCAAAGGACACACAACATCCATCCTGTCTTATACCTTTGGCATCCTTCAAGGAAATAAAAGTAAGCCTACTTTATATGGACAGAAAAGAACTGCATATTTCTAGTTTAACACTCACTGTGCCTGGTTTTTAAAATGTACCTCAGTTACGAAAATATCCGAAAGGAATGTTTCCAGGACCTATGCCATTGTGCTTTGTTTAAGTCAGATGATTTCTCAAGAATGTGTTCAAATTATAAAGACAATGTCTCCGCTTATAGAAATTCTTCAAAAGCCAAGAACATTACCGCGGAAATACATTTTTACCTTCCCTAACATTCAAAACTATGAAAATCTCTCATTCCCGTGAAGTCATTAATCTTTTCAAATAATTGGTCAGGAGTTTGTTTGGATTTGGTGATTTTCTAAGGATGGAAAGGCACAGCAAGGGAAAATACATATTATGCATTTGAAGATAATTGCTATTTACTGAAAACTCTATTTTAAAATAAATTTTACTGACTCATTTATGTTTGGTAACTTCAGGACAATGATAACTATAATGTCTTTAAAATGTTCCTAAGTAGCAATCAAACTCTATTCTGGCCTTTGAGAGGTGTTAAGATTCATTCCCTAATTATAAGCCTTTCCTCTGTTATTATTACCTCACCATTAAATCTCTAAACTAAATAGTAGTTTGGGGGAGAAAAAATAGATGTTAGGTGGTGACTCCTCTAGAATTTTGGTTACAATGGAAAAGAAAGACGGGGAGTATTTCTATGTATAATAAACTTCTTTAGCTTATATAAAAGAAGCTAACAGTTGTGTTTTAACCAGAGAACTCATTAAGCCAGAACTCTAAGATTTATTTATGCTTTCTCCCAGAGAACTGTTTTTCTGCTTTATTCTAGATCAGCTCTATACAGCAGAAATATAATGCAAGCCGTGTTTGTTATTTTAAGTTTTCTAATAGCCACAATAAAGGGAAAAAAGATGATAATGTCACAATAAAGGTGACATTCATCAAAAACAAATATGCTCTACTTAACTGATAAATCAATGTATCAGTTGTAATCAACCGATATGCATGTAATCAACATAAAAAATATTAACCAGCTGTCTCGCCTTCTTTCCTCCATACCCACTTTTCAAATTTTAGTGCTAATCTTCCACTTAGAGCAACTCTCAACCTGAACTGGCCACATTTTACGTGCTCAAAAGCCACATGTGACTAAGTATGTTGGACAGTCCGTTCTAGAGTCCGAAACTATGAAGACTTTTGGCTTTAAAAATCTTCCTAGGTAACTCCTCTAGAATTAGTAATGCTGTTGGGATTTTATATTGAGCCAATCACCTAAGGAGTTGAAGTTCATTTCCTTCTACTCCCCTGACCTTCATATCTAATGCCCACCCTAATTCCTCTCCTTAGAGTAAGAAACCCTCAGCACCTACTCTTCTCAGGTTCTTCTAATCAAGTCCTGAAATGTTCCCTAATCTGCCCATCTTTAATCTGCAAACACAAAACCAAAAGTTACAGGGAGGTTATTTTCTCTCTGTTTCCAGAAATAAATATATCAAATACAGGCCTAATATATGGTGACACTAATAAACCCAAGGGCAATTTTTGGCCTACCATGAAGACAGGAAATTTTTACATCATAAAGTAACATATCCTTCCTCAATGAGAAATAAGATTTTACTCCCTGCCCCCCTCCCCGCAGAAGAAACCTTGGAATATGCTATTTTTCTTCTGGAACAGAATCCAATGTTTCATTTCATAGGAATTTTGTGCCCAGAGGAAGAACAGAATGTTGGAATCAAAATTTAATGAATTCAACTTGGAGTCTAAGTCTGCCTCAAATGTGGAAACGTAAACACAAGCAATAATTTCCCGAGCCACATTACACTTCGGTTTCTCTGTTGGCATGACTGCACAGAGTACCACACTTAAAGCATATCGACCCACAAATTTGTTCTTAGTTACATGATAAAAAAAATCAAACTAGGCACACGTGAGACTTTTCTGAGTCTCTTAGTAATAATAAATGCTGATTATCATGTCTTAAGTGACACTGTAATTACAGACAGATGGACAGGTTTTCTGGGGCTGACCCAACCTGTTCCCTCTAACACAAAAGCTATCTTTTGTAGGCCTCAGTGAGGCAATTCCCTGTTACACAAATAAAACTGAAAGCTTTGTCTACATTTAGAAGAGACGCCGAAAAACACAGTAATATCGCAAAAATTTAAACCCACTGCAAACACGCGACATAGAGGTAAATTGTAAGGCTATGGGGTTCCTAAAAAAATTGTTGCGCTCTAGTTGTGGCCAACTTCAAGAAAGTAAAGCTACAAGCGACAGCGACTGTGCTTTCTCAGGCCACAAAATAACTTATTCAGCGTCTCTGACTGTAACTCTACCTCTGAAGACATTAGAAGCACTGACGGATCTTTCTTCGGATGAATTTCACATTAGCGTCGCTGCACTTTCATTTTAACATGTGTCACTGATAATATTTTATCTCAGCCGCAGGGCGAGGAGAAACAGCAACGCTCAGGAACCCACATAACAGATAATACAGAGTGGGATCCCTTGTGCTGTACATAGGCTACTTGGGCACTAAACACGCTCTGTGTAACAACAGACGGTGCGTTCAAACCCAGGAGGGAGGAACGGCGGGTCCAGTGGGGTAGTATTTCAAAGCACGTCACAGACGGCCTGCAAATTCAAAGGCATTGATTAGGACTTCTCCCTGTGTATTAATTTGTTTAAGAAATTCCTCAGGGTATGGCCGAGTTTATCGTCCCTGTGTGTCATCCCTTGTGCCTGTGTTGGCGGGCCCACCGAGTAAAGGCAGTGACAATATCCCTTCCGGCAGCTCCTTACTCGATTTTAATCCTAGGGAAGTACACTCCACGGAAATCCATCACAGGAGCCCAGCACCCGCATATCCTCCCAGCCCCAGAGAGACTTAAAGAACCAGGATCACTCTTCTGGCAACACCCTGTAGTTCTAAAGTGCTGCGAGAGGGGAAAGCCTAAGCTCCACCATATACCTGCTCGTGTTACAGGCTCTAGAATCAAAGTATTCTCACATGACACATTACTACCAATAACAGATTCCGGCTCCGTTTAAAAAAAAAAAAAAGTGGGGGGTTGGGGGGGCGGGAAGGCTACATATTTTCCCTGCTTTTGTCTAAAAAATCAGAACCCAAATACCAACTACTTTTCATGCTTTTCAACCTTTCGAGAAAGAAACGAAATCAACGAACTGCGGCTCCACCCAGAAAGCGTCTATACTTACTTTTCTTACAGTTTTTGAGTGACGCACTACAAAACGATGAAAGAAAAAAAAAAAAAAGGAGGAAAAAAAAAAAAAAAAGCAGCTCTCTTATGCAGGGCGTCTTCCGCCCTGTAAACTTGGCAAAAGGCAAACTGGACTGAAATACGGCACTCTCCATATAAGGAAGCCCAGCTAAACATGTCATGCGTAATTTATGGGTAGTAGGCAGAGAATTAACCTTTCCGTGCACATATTTGGCCCAGCCGAAAACCGGGCTGGATGGCAGCCCCGGGGGGGAGAGGGATGCGGGATCTCTCCGAAAGAAATCGCGGCTCCCCGTCTCCCGGGCTCGGCATCTTTCCCTCACAGGGGTCACCAAGTTGTAAGTCCACTTTCCAACCCACCTGTTTCGTTTATTTAGTCCCCCTTTCTTTCTTTCTCCCTCTTTCTGGGCTGCCACACAGTGTGCTGGCTGTGTCCTGACAGTGCCCGCAGAGCCCGGGGAAGCGCTGCTCGGAGCTGAGCTGCAGCTGCAAAAGCCTCTTGCTTTCCTTTTGGCTCTAGATTGGTGAGTGATACGAAACCATCCACTGTGGTGAGCCAGCCCCTGCCCAGTCAAAGCAGAAGCCGGTGGAAAAAAAAAAAAAAACCCTCCTCTCACTTCCTCCTTCAGCCATGTAACAGCCCCGAAAGAGTACAAACAATGAAGAGCAGCGCGAGGAAACTGTACAAATGGAAACTTACCTCTCACATTTTTTTTTTTTTCAGAGGCAGCCCGACGGTAGACCGAGCGTCCAAGGCATGGTGAGAGTCATGATTTCAAGATGCCCGCGATTTAAAATTGAACTTGTCAGTCCCTTGTCACGGGAGCATTGTGAGAGCCACAACTCATTCAGCTGCAGTGAAAAGACTGTTGCATGTCGCTGTGCAGCCTCTTATCGCCGAGCTCGGGTTTCCGCTGCTGCTGCGCGGCCCCTCCCCCGCCAGCCCAGCCCCACCAGGAAGCCGTGCGCCTGCTTGCCGAGCCCAAGCATGCACGCGGCGAGCAAACGCTCCGCAACTTTCAGCCGCCCTCCCGCACTTCCCCCTGGCAATGCCGCAGCCCCTCAGCCGAACAAAGTCTGCAAGGGGGTGGTCATTTCCATTCTCCCGTCGGCGCGGCGAGCGAAAGGAAGCCGGCGCCCATCCCCTCGGTCTCCCGTTGGTATCTTCCATTTTATACGTTCAACATTATAACCTCGGAGCTATGGTGCAAATGGGACGCCCCCCCTACTCCTTACGGCTCCTTCGGACTCTCTGGGCTTCAGAATAAATGGGTCCGTTTTCAGAAAGGCCCTTGGATGGGGCTTCGCAAAGAAGCCGGCAAGGTTAGGCTGAAGGTTAGGATTAGATTAGAATAAAACCCTAGGATTTGATGGGATTGCCGCCTTAACCGGTACGGCACAGACCCTGAACCTGAATTACTAACAGGCGCGAAGAACATCTGCAGGCCTGCAAATGTGTATCTTTCTCAAGTAACAGGCTGTCCAGAGTTTTGGAATTTCTTAGTGAGACTGATTGTCACACAAGCATGAACAACTCACATACCAGTTTCCCATCTAGCTTGTAAATAACATGTGGAAGTTTAAAATCCCTTTTATTCCCGACTCTATCATTACATGATTTATAGAGAAGCCAAAGCCCCATCTTTTAAAAATAAAAATATTTCTAAATTACTTGAATATTCCAAGGCCAATAAGTCATATTGTTTACTGGAGCAAAAGAAACCACAGTCTCAGAACGGTAATTGACTGGCTTTATAAAATGTAACTGGGCCTTCACTTTCAATAGAAAGAATCCTGGGACTTCTGTGTTACCGTAAAGTTTTGGAGATTTGGGGCATGCCTTCCTTTGAATTTAAGAGATTTTGGTAAGTTCTTCAAAGATGATTCCAGCTAAAAACAACAAAATGCTGGATGTGGTGCAACAGACTTCCTACACGTTTGTTATTAGGGTGTGTTAAAGAGGGTGGAACGGGCTTAAGAAGGGGATGGAAAAGCTTCGTCAAAATACAGAAATACTTCCAGAGGCCCTCGTAACAAACTTAAGTTGTTGACCCTTGGCTAGATGCACAAAAAAGTAAGTTAAATTGGTACGGCCCTTCTCCGGGGGAAAAAAAAGGGAATTTAAAACATGACACTTTATTGTGTTAATCATTCAAAAGTACTCAAGTGCTCACAAAGTTGAAACAAATTAAAAGGACTACCACTCTCCTGGACAACAGGGATGGACACTTTGGCTCTACCTGTTAGTTGCTGCTCCAAGCTATGCGGATTTCCTTTTTTTTTAATTCAGTGTTCAATTCAACTACTACATGAAAGGCCTACTATGCCAGAGAAAACAAGAATGCATTAGGACAAGAGTCCCTGCACTGGAGGATAGATACTATTTCTACAAGGAAAATGACAATGAATTCTACCTGAGGGATAAGTGCTAAAATGGTGGAGGCAAGCCCATGCAGGCCCAGAGAAGGATCAGGAAAGACTTCCTGAAGGAGTTACGTTTAACCAATGCCTTGAAAGGTATGTAGAAATTAGCAAGATGGAAAGTGAGTTACGTCCAGGACAAGTGTAGAAAGCAGCATGGCTTATGCCAGGGGTGTGCAGGTCCTTTTGTTAGAAGCGAAGGAAGGGGAAGTGTGGGGGAATGACAGGAGATGAAGTTAAAAGTAGATCTGTGTTAATACAAGACGTCTCAACTTTATTCTGAAAACAGTGGCAAGCTAGACAAGTTCACACCGCGAGGGCGAGAGGTGAAGATTGGATTTGTATTTTAGAAAGATCCTGTGGCAGCAGCTTGGCGGGGGAATGGAAGTGTGGGGTGGCGACTGATGGACGGGTGAATGGGTGTGGACAGACTGGAAAAATGACTCATGCAGAGAATGAGGAAGGGAGGAGCCCTGGAGACTCCCAAGTCCCCGACTTAGCTTACTGGATTGTTAGCTACTTGCCTTTTTAATTTCTTCAGTTTGCCTTTCATTTTCTATGACAACAGAGGTCTAACTTATGAACTGGGCCACCTTGGTATCTCTTGCCAGGTGGGTGTCTCAGCTGGTTTCCCGTCCCTCTCCTTAGAAAGGCCAGTGGAACCCTGCAGGCTCATTCCACTTATACTAATTTATTTTCAATTTTTCTCAGATCTTTATAGACTTCCAAGTTAGAGCTTTGGTGTTCTTTTTGCATGTGGGTTAGAAACTTTGCCATTTGGAGCAACATGGCGAAAAACAGGACTTTGAACCTGGGTATAGTGCAAAAGGGGTAATGAATTTGTCTACTTCAGCACAGGAGCATAGGAAAAACCTCTGGGAACAAAAGAGAAATTGAAACAATTTTTCTGCCCCACTGAACAGAATACAAAGAAATACTAGAAAGACCCTTGGATGTTAGAAATAGTAGAGCAAACATCCTAGTAAATGACAAAGAAGAGAAAAGATGTTATTTTACATTAGACAAAGGAAAGAGGACTAGGGAAACTCTCCTATAAAAACAGCAGTCAATCCAGATATCAAGAAGTGTCGAAATAAAGTGTGACATAAAACTCCATTTCTACTGGCTTAGCCTAATATATTCTCGTTGATAATATTTGACGTGAATAACGACATTTAAAATTTTGAAGCACAGTAACAAACGCCAGATGATATGTTAAAAACATTGAATCTTGTTGCCTGCTTTCAACTACCAGAGGCTAACTGCACTTCAAATTGTGGAAATTATTTAAAAATCATTAGAGTAATAAAAAGTAAATAGTTTCCCATTTAGAATACCACTGATATTTCTTCAGTGCCAAGAGAGCAGTATAGTCTCTTCTACTTCTATGAAGCGTAGTTATCATCCACAGTTTCATGAGGGGTTTCCTGAAATATTTCAGTTCAGTCAAGTCTTAATTATACCAATGAATCCCTGTAGAAAGACAGTTAAGGAATATGGTTTTTAGAGATAATATCAACTGCCTGGTTTACCAATAAGACAACATAAAGAAATGGTAGCATTTATCTTTTTCAACCAAATGGGAGTCTTTGAATACCTGTTTTAGTGTATGAGTGAGTGTGCGTGTGTAAATCGCATCTTTCTTGTCCAATCTACCGCATTCACGGCTCAATAAGTTCTTACTGTATTTCCCAAATAATTTGCTTTTTCTAGCACACAAAAAAAATCATCTAGATGAAAATGGAAAAAATGAAAAGACCTGAATCCTGGTCTTGAATCTGAATAGTGCTCAGATTCTGGAATACTGTTTTAGTTTAGTTTTTATTATATTCAGATAAAAGTAATCCATTGCCACAGGGGTCAAAACTGGAGCCCAGACTCAGATCCCTGCTTACCACTCCATGTTTAAAAATAAAAGCCTTCTGGAAGACAAAGAAGAGTTGCAAGCCCAATTGTATAGTGAATCGTTTTTTAAGTAGATGCAATAAATATCTCTACGTTAAATGTTATATAGATGAGGGTGGGGTACAGAAGGCTCTTCTTTAGCTTAAATTCAAATTCATTCTTTACCTGAATAAATTATGCTTCATAGAATTACCTGAATTTCATTTTTCTTCAAAAACCTTTATATATTTCACACAATATTTTTTAAAATTGTGCCCAATATTTTAATGCATTAACGTTTTCTATTATTTATTATATAGTATGTTTACCAAATAACATATGAATCACACAAATGAACAAATATTATATAAAATCAGCATATTATTTTTTACATACTTATAAACATAAAAATCAAGCTAAAATATTAACTTGGCCAGGTATTTCTCAATCAAGCCATTTTACTTAAAACTTGTGTCTAAATCTTTAGTGTAATTATTTGATGATTAGGTAATAGAAAAATAGAAATTAAGAGTTTGGAATCATGGAATTATAATAACAAATGGAAGGTTAAAATACCACCTGGCCCTGTTCCTTTCCTTTTTTACCTTCCTTCCTTCCGTTTTTCCTTCCCGCTTTCCATTTAGAAAACACCTGACACACCAACCTATTCATTTCACAAATGTTTACTGAGCATCTACTGTAGCTGAGTCCTGTTCTAGGTTTGTGGTTACAGAAATGAACCAGATAGACAAGTTACATTCCCTCAAGGCATTTAAATTCTAGTAGGAGGAGCTAGGCAATAAGCAAGAAAAAATTCAGAGAAAATGAGGGTGGGCAATGGTGGCTCAATGGCAAAATCCTCGCTTGCCATGGATTCCATTCCTGGTGCCTGTCCATGCAAAAAAAAAAAAAAAAAAAGTAGAAAGAGAGAAAGATAAATAAATGATGTAATTTCAGATGGCCATAAATGCTATAAATTAAAATAAAGCAGGTCAAGGGGGTGGGGAGGGGACATTGTATTTTAAACACCTCGTCAGTGCAGAGTCCTCCAAGAAGTGAGAAATAGCTGGGGAAAAAACAAGTGGGAACCAGAGGCAAACAGTCCCAAGGATACAGCCCCAACAGCATACTCTGAGCTTGGGGATCCAACAATGAATGAAAGCTAACAGGTTCCTTAATCTCAAGGAATTTATTGTATAAGGAGAGAAAGAACAAATCTTAAGAAAATAATCACACTCATAATGCAAGGACACAATCTTGAGACTTTTAGCTTGAGACAATCCTGAGACCTCAGGGTCGAAGTGCTTGATTTTATTGGGAGTGGGGTAGGGCCCTTGATACAGGCTTGCTTTACACAAGGATAACTAGATTCCTCTAGCTGTTGGGAGGCTATTGATCTAACATTAGTATAAAATACAGGAAGTACGCTACTCTTTTCCAAATTCACCTTCTACCAGAAGATAGAAGCAAACCCAAAGAGTGAGCCCTTGGCAGGAGAGCAAGAAGATGCAGACGACTGGAAGTCCAGTAGAAAAAACTGACTGGGCTGAAGGCTCTCAGCAGTGGGATCTGGCAAACATCAGAATTTTACATCCATCTCAAGACTGAAGAGAATCCATAAAATGGCCACCTTCATGCCCATGAGGGAAGTGAGATATATCTTGTGTGTGTGTGTGTATGTGTGTGCATGTGACTTATTTTGAAGTGAAAGTCACCACAATCTAGAAAATTCAAATTACTGAAGATGAAATGTTTATCTAACAATCCACAGGAACTCACAGAAATACTCCCTGTTAGTATTACAGTTTATTTCCCTCCAGGCTTTTCTCAATGCATATTTTTTTACTATTGCTATTGTACAGTAAATGCCCTTTTGTGTTCTGATTTTTTTTTCACTTAATCTTATATTATAGCCTTACAAAACAAATGACAGGGCCAAGGTGGCTCAGTGGCAGAGTTCTCACTTGCCATGCCAGAGGACCAGGGTTCGATTCTAGGTGCCTGCCCATGTTAAGAAAGAATAATAAAATAAAAAAATAAAACAAATGGCATTGCCCAAGTCATTTACAATCTTCATGAATCCACGGGGTAACTGAAGCTGGAGAGTTAACTCTTGACCAAAGCCTTACTACTAATAAGTCAAACTTCCTGCCCCCCCCCACCCCAGTGCAGTATTTTCACAGTCTTTATCCCAGATCCTGAATTGATCTGTGTAATCTTTAATATATTTCCAAACACTCTCTGTGGGTTATATACGGCTTCTACTGTGGACTGTCATTTAAAACAAAAAAGAAATGCAATAGTGGTATTTTAATAAATAAAACAGCTACAGAAACAAATGTGAAACAGGTAACCAAA
The DNA here is from genome assembly GCA_004026745.1 of Myrmecophaga tridactyla. Lineage (NCBI taxonomy): Eukaryota > Metazoa > Chordata > Mammalia > Pilosa > Myrmecophagidae > Myrmecophaga > Myrmecophaga tridactyla. The sequence continues at coordinate 59,283 of PVIY010004133.1, forward strand.
AGGTAAAAAAAGTGCACATATAATGTATACTTAAAAAATATAATTACATATAAAGTTACGAAATGTTTTCTACCATCTCATATAATTATCCGTTGCAGCTTAACAACCCCCAAAATCTCTTGTAATGTTTTAAAAATAATTTTAAAATAAAAAATTTTTAATTATTAGATTTAAAATCTAATAATTCTTATAGTGCAACTGTTATCTTGTAATTGTTTTATGCACTGTAACCTAAACATTTTTACATATTAACTCTCTGTTCCATTTAGAAAAAAGCATCTAAAAAAATATAGCTATTGCTTTATTTATTCCTAAAGGCAGATACATTTTTTTTAAATGCCAATAGCAGGGTTGATTTTTTTTTTCCCTAAATGCCTGCTGTGTTTACCCATTTCGTTCCTGAGGCTCCTTTTGTTTGGTTTCTATGATTTTCCACATCCCTCTCTCTTTTAGTCCATTGTGTAGATTCTCTCACTGGATCTTTTGTTGGTTCCTCTTATTCCTTCTTATTTTTCTGGGTTTTCTGAAATTACCTTCAGAACATGCCTCAAGGGATGTCTTAAAGAGACTTTTGAAAAGGAACAATTTTTGTTACATTGGTAGAGGGAGGGAGCTTACATACACATCTTTTTTTTTTTCTTCTTCCCTCTCCGTCTTGTCCAACAGCATGGGAAATGGGTTTTCCTGCCATTAATTAATTCTAATTTTTCAATTCAGGAATCAGTGCACTGGCTATTGGTCCTTAATTCAGTTAACAAATATTTATTGCCCACTGACTATGTGCCAAGCACTGTGCTTGGCAGTGAGGATATAGAAATCAATCGGTCTTCCTCAACAGGCTCACACTCTAGTCTAGAGGTGGGGACAGATGTGAAAGGAAATTGGAAAACAGCGCAGCAAATGAAACCATTCAATTAAGTTCACCAAGCTCCGAGTGCTTATCATGTGCCAAGCAGATGGCCGGGTTGGTTAGAGATGGGCAAGGCCTTGCTTCTCACAGAGGGGTCCAAGCGACTTGAAAATGATTAAAGTTTCCTGACACATATTAAGTGCTTACTGGCCGAAAGAAAGTCACACAAAAGTCAGGAAGGGCTATTAGACGGAGACATGACAGATAACACATTGGGAACAAATAAATACCCCAGCAAAGTGAGGGAAAATTTTGTTGCTTTTTTTGTTTTGTTTTCATTTCATGCTGCTGTGATGGAAAGGCTAAGAAATGACAGGTGCTGGTCCCAAAAAAAGTTGTGTTCCATGCCCAGCTTTCTCTCTCACTCCTGGCTTCCCTTAGACCTTAAATCACAAATCCTCAAGTAGATGATAGGAGATTATCTGATTAAAGTCATTCACACTAAGGCGAGAATGAGGCTAAATCCTCCCAGAGTGTTTGCTTTGACAAAGGGCAGTTTGTTAATTCAATGAACCGCTAATTGGCAGAGCTGGGAGGGCAGATCTGTGGAAAGATTCCTCTACCTCCTTTTCCCAGGCCCTCCGCCCCACTTCCTTCCTTTCCTGTTTCCTCTCCAGTAGAAATAAGGGAGGCTGGTGAATTCAGAAACATTAAGACCTCAAGACTCACATCTCTTTGAACCCTCACAAGGGGTATAGGAGGAGGTGGTAATTATCAGCCCTTCCTAGAACCGAGGAGACTAAAATTGAGCAGTGTCGCTCAACTTTGGCTTTATTGGATCACCAGACTGCAATCCAGACCAATTAAGTGAGAATTTCTGGAGGCAGCACCCAGGCATCATCATCATCATCATCATCATCATCATCATCATCATCATCATCATCATCATCATCATCATCATCAGTATTTTGCATGGACAGGCACCCATCAGTATTATTTTTAATGTTTCTCAGGTGATTCCATTTGTACTGCCAAAGCTGCACACTTCTGAGCTAGAATTTGAGAAATGAAATTACCCGGAATCTGCTTTTCAGTGGCAATCCATTGGCTTGCTCCATTTCTCCCTCTGTGTATGAAAAGCTCATTATTAGTCCAGTAGAAATTGTTCTCTGCAGGGGTTGGATTTGGATACACTGGTGCCCACCTGCATCTAGGAAAGAGAGAGCCAGGGCTGTTTGTGGGGTGCTAGGGTGATGGTGCAAGAATGCATTTTGACATGCACGCGATTAGAAATAGTCCCTCTTAGGCAACTGAAATATGCTTCCCCTCTTATCAGGTATGCATTAATGATCCATGGGTTTAAAAACAAACTAGACAAACAGTCAAGGCCAAACAAAGGACAATCCTACACATTCTATAATGCTTTGGTCATTGTTTACTTAAATTTGAGAACCCTGCCTTTGGCAATGAAATTGTAATAAAGGACACCCCTCAAGAATGACCGCTGGGTCTCTGACAGATCACAAGCGTCCTGTGCCATTTTCTTTGGAGGAGGCTTCTGATTTATGTATATATCAGAATATGATATATATACATATACACACATTTAAATATATGTATATATATTCTAACTATGAAATGCCCTAAACAATCTTCTGCAAATTTTCGCATATTAAAAAAAAATCACTCAACAAATCAATGAAGTTAAATCATAAGCACAAATGAATTAACAGGACGTATCTCATTTTAATCTCATTTGAAGGTAATGTTAGAAATCTTCATCTATGGTCTTTTGTGAATGTGCCGTCAGTACGCTGGCACTGGTGGTCGCACCTGAATGAATCTGAATGCCCATATTTCTGCAATGGACTTAGCAATGAGTAACTGCTGACAGGGCCTGATCCAATCTAGCCTTACCAGTAATTAATATGTATTTAGACAATGTTGAGCATTCCTTACCCTCTTTCAACCTTTGCTGGCTTCACCTGCTCAAGAGGAACTGCTGCATTTTCACTTGGTCTTTTGCTATCAACTATCTTAACAAGTCCACAAATACTTACTGGGCACTGTGGCATAATTCTGGCCTTTCTTAGAGTCTGAGGTTATACAGTGAGCAAAACTAAATTCTGAGTCTCTTGAAATGTATAGTGTAGCAGAGACGATAGATAGGAGATAGTAAATACTTATCATCAAGCAAATAATATAAATGTGCAAAGTGCAGAGACATGGAAGAATGAGCGTATGTAACAGGTGGATGTAAACTCAACACTTGGACAATTATCTTTATTTTTATGATTGCCCCTTTTCTTCACTGAGTTCAAATTTCTAGAATTACAGCCATGTGAGAGTCATCCCAGTGCTTATTCCACATGTCTGCACTACCTGAATTCCTCTTCATTTCCAAGGACAGGGCTCTGTTACTGGCTATGAAGCAGTGACTTTTATTTCTATTAAGTGGTGGTGTATTTGCAAAACAGCCCCCCAGGGCAAGGTTCAAAGAAGCCTGTGACTGATAATTACTATTGTGTCCTTGCTGTGCTCTTCTGTTGTTTACTTTGATTCATCTCTTGGGTTTAATCATTTAAGGGTATTGCATCTCCAGACAAAACCAGTTTCCTTCTCACACTTTTCGAGAGCATGGTACATCAGGTTATGAATTAATATATGAAAATCCCATTGTTTTCTGTTTTGTTTTACCCAGATTAAAGGCTCCTTTTTATCTGTTTTCCTTCAATGTGAAAGTATTTTTTTTTTCTGTTCCTGGATACAAGATGGTAATATGTACTTATTATAAATAATATATCAAGGGCTATTAATAGGAGGGTATTGATTCTGTTCAAGGTAAAAATGAAAAGATGTTTAGTGAAAAGAAGTCTATGCATGATTATTCTGTACTAGCCATGGAACAGCATGCTTACACCCATACACAATGCAACTTCCTTCTAAGGCTTCGAGACTCCCCCACTCCTGCAAAAGCACTTTTCTACTTGTCATTTAGTCTTTACAATTAAGTCAAGGAAAATATATCTGTTATAAAAGAGGTTGGCCACTCTGGGCCTCTCTCTTCATAACATCATATCTCTCTAAAGATAGTCTAAATTACAGGCTTAGCCAAGACAGTTTTCCCCCCTCATGAAGCCTCTGAAGTTTGTTTAATCTTACAGAGTTCTGGTAGGTCTGTCTTGGGAGAAGTTTTAAATAGTTCTTCAGGGTCCTAAAATACTGAGAATTCTATATGAGCATTGGGAGACGTTAACTTTGCTAGATAAGACTTGGACTTGCAAAAAAGGGCATACTTGGTACCAATATGCAATTTTTGGGTATGGCAGCCAAAATTAATTATTAGGAAGAAGGAGCACATGGATGACACATGGTATAATTTGGATCTTTTCCTTACTGTGATGGAAGAAGAAGCCTACTGAAGTGAATCTATTTCCTTTATGACTCAATAACACTCTGACTAAAGAGGAAGAACTGTCTCCCTTTGGGGTTGTTGGCAACAGGTATAGACATGCCAGATATGACACATGGGCCGGTTTTCATTGGCAAGAGTCATGCCTGCTGCAAACTTGCACTCTTCTGCCTTTGTTCTTGGCTGTTTTTGGCAACAAATCATGTCTCCCTCCCATTTGGTGGAATGGCCTGGTTATGCTCCACACTTTGGGGAAGAATTGGACCAGAATAAGAGGGTTCTATTTCAGGGGCCACAGTTCTCCACATAGCCTTGGCCACATACGGTGAAATGAAGATAGGCTTTGGAATCTGTTACTCGTGAGTTTGGACAATGTCTCCAACCCTTGGTTGCCTGCAGAGTAGAGGTATCTGCTTCTTCTAGCTGTTATGATGAATGATTTCCTAAGAATTAACCTAACACGTTTCAGGCCTTTGATAAATTATACCTATTGTTACTGTTTAAAATGGACTAACCATAAAATAAAAGATCTGGAATCTTTGAGAAAAATAATAATCCCAAATCAAATTTCAGGTCTTTCCAAAAGATAAGGATTAAAAGCAAATTATGAATTGCTGGATCATATGGTAATTCTATGTTTAACTTTCTGAGGGACAGCCAAACTGTTTTCCAGAGCAGCTGCACCATTTTACATTCCCATCAACAATGAACAAGGGTTCCTATTTCTCCGCACCCTCGCCAACACTAGTTATTTTCAGATTTTTAATAATAGCCATCCTTGTGGGTGGGAAGTGGTATCTCATTGTAGTTTTAATTTGCATTTCTTTGATGTCTGATGACATTGAGCATCTTTTCATATACTTGTTGGCCATTTTAATATGTTCTTTGGAGAAAGGAAGCCTATTCAAATCCTTGGCCCATTTTTAAATTGGGTTATCTTTTTTGTTATTGAGTTGTAGGAGTTCTTTATATATTCTCGATATTAAACTGTTATCAGATATTTCCAAATATTTTCTCGCATTCTGAAGGCTTCTTTTTCCCTATCTTGATAATGTCCTTGATGTGCAAAAGTTTAAAATTTTGAAGTCCAGTTTACTTACTTCTTCTTTTGTTGCTTGTGCTTTTGGTTTAATGTAAAATCTAAATATCCATTGCTTACCACAAGGTCCTGAAAATATTTCCTGATATCTGCTTTTATAGCATTAGACCATACATTTAGGTTGTTGATCCATTTTGAATTAATTTCTGCATATGGTGAGCAATAGTGGCCCACATTCTTTCTTTTCCATGTGGATTTCCAGTTGTCTTCAGACCCTTTGTTGAATAGACTGTTTCCCCATTGAGTAGAATTGGCACGCTCATCAAAAATCAACTGGTCATAGATGTGTGGATTTATCTCTTGGACTCTCCATTTTATTTCATTGATCTATATGTCTATCTTCATGACAGTACCACAATGTTTTAATTAATGCAGTTTTCCAGTACGTTTTGAAGTCAAGAATTGTGAGTTCCTCAACTTTGTTCTTCTTCAAGATGATTCAGGCTACTTGGGGCTCCTGGCAATTCCATATGAATTTGAGGCTCAACTTTTCCATTTCTGTAAAAAAAAAAAGGTTTCTGGAATTTTGGTAGGGATTGTGTTGAATCTCTAAATAGCTTTAGACAGTATTGACATCTTAACAATATTAAATCTTCCCATCCATGAGCATGGGATGTCTTTCCATTTACTTAGGACTTCTTGAATTTCTTTCAGCAATGTTTTCTAGTTTTTAATATACAAGTATTTTGCCTTCTTGGTTAAATTTATTCCTAGACATTGTATTCTTTTAGATCCTTTTGTAAATGGAATTGTTTTCTTGATTTCTTTTTCAGATTGTTCACTACTGGTATATGGAAACCTAATTAACTTCTACGTATTTACCTTGTATTGGCAATTTGCTCAATTTTTAAATTAGCTCTAGTAGCTTTCTTGTGGAGTATTTTGGATTTTCTATATATAAGATCATGTTATCTGCAAATAGGGATAACTTTACTTCTTCCTTTTCAATTTGGAAGCCTTTTATTTCTTTCTCTTGCCTTGTTGCCTTGGCTAGATCTTCCAGTACAATGTTGAGTAACAGTGGAAACAGAGTGCATCCTTGTCTTAGTCTTGCTCTTATAAGCCAGACACAAAGGGACAAATATTGTGTGATTTCTCTTATATTAAGTACTAAAGAAGAAACAAATTCATAGAGACAGAAAATGCGATAGTGATTGTCAGGGGTGTGGAGAGGGAAGAATGGGGGATTATTATTAAATTGAGTATGAATTTTGATTTGGGGTGATGAAAATAATCTAGAACTAGACAGTGGCGAAAGTTACACAGTACTGTCAATGTACTTAATGTCAAAAAATTGTCAGCTTAAAATAATTAACATGATCTTTGTTATTGTATATTTTCCCAGAATTAAAAATAAAATAAATTAAAAAAATAAGTTGTGACATTAAGAAACTTATAGCTTTTTATTTTTTTATTTTTAGTTTTTACAAGATAGTATAGCAAAAGAGACAGATCACTTTATAGTTTCTTCATGGACAAATGAGATATAATTGAAAGAGAATGCAAGGTGTTCCATTGGACGTTAAACAGACAATTTAGAAACATCCCTCTCACACAGCTTTCTTTTGTCCAACTTTCCCCATCCACTTTACTAGAAAAATATGGGAAAACCAATATGAGCCAAGTCAAGCCAAAGGCATCTACGACTTTTTAAAAAGAGTATATTATGCAGAGGTGCATGGAAATCACTTCCTTTGGCCCCACAGGTTGAAAATTCTTTTCTGAAAGCAGTTAGAGCTGTTGCCACAGGAAGGAAAATTTGGTTCTCTACTTTCTCCTTTTAAGTAACACAAGTCTAGAAATGGTTCCAGGAGTAGCTTCTTCTTACTCAACCCTCGCTCCGACCTCCCAGTAAATGGATCTCCCAATTTCATAGGAACATTCTCAGAACTCTAAAGCAGAGGAGAAAATAACGATTGGTGCTCCTAAGTGTTATTTAGTAACAAATGCTCAGACCACAGGAATGATAACATCACCCACAGAAAGAGGAACATTTACACTTTTTAAAGGAGATTCTTTTCCACCATCATGGTCATCACCAAGAGGGCCAGGGCTAAATAAGACAGGAAGAGAGACTGCTGGAGAATGCATCCTTAGCATTCACTTCTCAAGGGCAAACACCAGCCCCAAATTAACCTAGGCCCCAAGCTCATGGCTCTTTCCTATGTTCCTTTTCTGAACTAGTTCATGTCAACAAACATGCACAGTTATTATTACAGAAAACCTGATCCCTCCATGCTTTCAGGTGGTTCGAGTCTCAGTAAATCTGCCCAGGTAAAAGAATGGCTTTACATTTCAGGAATGTCCTCTGATACTCACCCATTGCACATTTTCACACATTTATTCTCTCGTACGTATGCACTCTGAAACCACACATCATATCACACTCTGTACTCATCTGATAGCATGGTGCTTATCGTGCCCCCAAATTTACATAATAGGATGAATACACCGCTTAAAACGTAAACCATCTGTGCCCCTCTGCACTCCCCCAATATCAGTAGCACAATGGTTCTCTATTAAAAAGTCGGCTTCTGTTTTCTGCACCATCAACTCTGCCTGCACTGGAGAAATCGTGACTGTGGTTCCCCTCCAGTTCACCCATTGCCTTCCTCCTCTCTACCCTTCAGCACATACTCAGCTTGCGGCCAGCTAGTATTTTCATTGTCAGTTCTTAAACCAAACCCATACTAGAAGAATCCATAATAGTTGTGGCTAAGTCCTTCAAGTAGCGGGGGAAGGCTATTTGTTTTTGTGGTCCTTAACTAATAGATATTGGCTCTTTTTACTCAATAATAAAAGGATATGTCTTTTTTCAGTTAGCTATTCTATATTCATTCCCTAAATATGACTTTTCCCCACTCCCTCCAATCCTCCTTGCTCCCCAAGCCCCAAAGAATGTCCCAAATAACTCTGACATTCATAAGTAATAATTTGGTTCATTTAGATCTCCTCGTACAACAAAAATAAACCATAGGAAATTTATAATTATTGAGGAAAATGGAAGGGGAACTTACTCCTACAAAAAGGAGGGGCAGGTTGGTGTTAAAAAAAGGGATCTACAGTCATTAGTGCTAGGATTTGGGAAATATAAACAAGGGAACAGCTGTGGTTTTTTAATGCTAGAAAATAGTCCTTTCTCGAGCCTTTTTTATATACATGCAGAAACCAAGGTTCATGCTGACTGAACTACCTGACATACATATTTTCAAATGCCCAAGATTAGGGAGATTACACTCAATTATTATTACACTGTAATTTTGCTGAAAATCGTAAATTGACAAATTTAAATAATATTTGGGCACTTTTCATTTTTATCAAACCTGCATCCAGTACGGAAATGAAAAGGCAAGAAAATAAACACAAAAGTAAACTTGGTTTATCTGAAATTCATCTAAATGTAATCTTTTACCTCCTAAGAGAGGTAAAACTCCTAAGAGAGTTTTAGCCTATGGCAAAAAATTCCTGCTCTATTTCAAAAAAATAGTTTTTCCTGTCTTGTGTAAAATATAGATAATGGGTCATTTACGTCACTGGCTTCTCCAATACATGCATATGCATGCCTTTAAAAAATGTTTGCTCATTGTATAGCTCCTTTCTTGGCCTACAACTTCTGTGATGACATGGCCCTTTCTCAATCACAGCTCCTTAGCTTCATGTCTACCCCCTGTGAGTCCCAAACTCTTCCTTTCTTCTCAAATATGCCAAATTCATTCCTACCTTTGTACTTGCTGATCAGTCTTCCTGGGCCAGCTTTCCCAGAGACCTCTGTGTAATGCTCTCTACTTCTTCTTATTTGCCTTATCTTAAATGTTCCCCTTTCAGTGAGGCCACCTCAGAAGGCTTTAAGCAGCTAAAGAAGCCTCCACTGCCGTCTGTATCTACTTACTCTGATGAACTGTCTCTATGCCATTTACCACCATCAGAGAAGGCTAAGTGGCTAAAAAAGCCTCCACTGCTGTCTATATATCTGCTAACTCTGATGAACTGTCTCTATGCCATTTATCACCATCAGCAATTCCCCTTTTAAAATTGTATTTGTTATTAGGAGGCCCAAGGGTGGTTCAGTGGTAGAATTCTCATCTGCCATACAGGAGACTTGGGTTCAATTCCCAGTCCATGCACTTTCCAAAAAACAAACAAATAAGCAAAACAAACAAACAAAAAATTAGCAAATGGTGCTGTAATAATGGGATACTCACATGGAAAAATTATGAAATGTGGCCCCGCCATAAAGCATACAAAAAAAAATTGTATTTGTGTACTTGTTTACTCATGGTCTTTCCCCAGGAGACCAAAAGCCCCTTAAAGGTAGAAACCTGGTCTTGTCTGTCACTTTTTTCCCAGCACCTAGAGTAGTGCCCGACACACAGTGGTTGGTACATGAATATATGAATAAAGTCATTTCAAAATCACAGAGGCTTCTTGCAAGAGTTAAAATTCTGTCTTCACATAACCCACTCTCTGAGAATAGCCACAAAATCAGGGTCCCTAATAATACCTCCTATGGTAAGACTATAGAAAAGGGGAAAAAATGGGCCTCAATAATAAATTCCTTTTTTTCATATCTTTGAAATTTTACTGAAATTTTTGCAAATGTGTTATTCCAACTCTTCTCCACCTAACCATTTTGATAGTTCAAATAAAGCTGCCTCTTCCAGGAAGCTTTTCTACTGCAGCCAGAAGCACAACTCTCAATTATTTTAATCTCTTATGTAACACCTTATATTATTCATATTGTAGATGAAAGTCCATTTCTTTAAATTTTTCCCTACTAGATTGTAAGTTTTCTGAGACAGGGACTGCGTGATAAAATCTCATATTTTCAATTGTATCTAAATCATGGCTTTTCTTATCTTGTTTTTCAATAAGTAGTAAAGAGAGTATGATAATATAATGAAGAACTGATTTAGAGACAGACACTCTAGGATCAATTTTGCAATCTTTATCAAGGACCTACCTCTTTGAACCTCTGTTTTATTTTCATAAATCTATAAAACAGGAATAATAGTGCTTATTTCACAAGTTTGGGGAGGATATTAAACCAGTTACAGATGAAAGCACCTGACGTGTTGGTACATTTTAGATCTAACTGTAAAGCTATTATTACCATAATCATTATTGTTATTATTTAGAGCCTAATAATTTCCAAAGACAAGTCATATTTACGACATTGAACCCATTATTTTGGATGTACAGGAAAAGCAGTTTTCTTCAAGTAGTTTCATAATCCACACTAAGAAGAAAAATAGAACCAGGAATTAAGTGGATAATAATTAGAAAATAATTTGTGGACTATATACATAGGCAAGAGGACAACCCATGCAGAGTATTAACTGGGAGAGGATTCTGGAAGAACATTGCTCTTCCACCTGCCCTTGAGGAGCTCAGAGAACCCAAATGGAAGAGAAGAGTGAGGACATGTCTATCTTAGTGGTCAGGGAAGGGGCAGAATAAGTGCAAAGGTCATGGGTCAAGCCAGGCAGAGAGATTGTACCACCTTCCCAGAGTTCCAAGAGGTTAATGAGAGCTGGGCCTCTGTCTCTTTTAGTGTAGTGGCAAAGAGCCAAAACAGGAAAAAAAAAAAAAAAAAAGAAAGAGAACTTCTTGGTCTGTTTGCTGTCTCCAGAGACTGCTTTTTTGTTTCAGTTCCTACGATTCAACGTTGCCATGAGTATCTACACCTGACCCCCGGCAGTTTAGAACACTACTGCAATGACCAGCTCCTCAAGACAGCCTTGGGAGATGAGTTACTTTTATTACGGTTGTTTCATTTGAACAGGAAGCTCAGAGATGTTGGGGTCTCTCACTTAATCATCACTTGTGTATTGATCACCTCCCATGTTTCATGCATTGTTCTAGGCACCGAGGACGTAGCAATGAACAAAACAGACAAAATCCCTGGCCTCAGGGAACTTGTGTCCTAGTGGGAGGAACATACAATAAATGAGTGAGTAAACAAATAAACATGGAAAGTTTATGTAGTTATAAGTGCTTTCAAAAAAGTTGAAAGGGGGTAAGAGGATCGAGAGTGACTGGTCTGAGGGTCACTACCCTTAAGTACGTAGCTGGTCATGGAAGACGTATCTTTGGAAGGATGTTTCAGCAGAGACCTGAAAAAAGTGACAGATCATGTCACAGAGAGGGGATGGGGGGTAGAGCACCTCACCAGGGAGAAGGCAGGGTGTCCACAAAGTCCCTGAGATAAGAATGAGAGTAGGATGTTCTGGGGGCAAAAGTATGAGCCAGAGCGTAGTAAATGAGGGGTTAGAAGTAGGGAATGAGTGAGGAGATGCAGGCAGAGGCCGAATCGTAAAAGTCATAGTGATGCATTTTGATCTTACCCTAATTGAAATGGGAAGCCACTGAAGAATTTTGAGCAGGAAAGTCACATGACCTGATTTATATATTTTAAAGGTCATGCTGTTAAGGGTGCAAGAGTAGAAAAAGAGACCTCTTATTTATGTACAGCCAGAATGGAGCTGTCCATAACAGAGATGACAGTGTCAGGACGGTGGAAGGGTGAGCCTGGAAAGTGTTGGGATGTATTTTGAAAATAGAGCAGACTGGCTTGCTGACAGGTGGGATGTAGGTGAAGGGAAGAAACAAATCAAAGTTGCTTTTTGCCTGTTCAACTGGGTACAAGATGGTGTTCTTTATTGACCAAAGAAGATTGGAACTGAAGCAGGAAGAGGGATAAGACATGAACGTTTTTATTTTGGGCATATTGAGTTCGAGATTCCTGCCCATATTTGAGTGAAGGTGTTAAATAATTAACTGGAGGTATGGGCCAGAGTTTGGCAGAAAGTTAAAGAGGTAGAAGTAACTTATTCAAAATCACAGAGAGTACCTACAGAATAGAATTTGAATATGAATCTCTTGACACCAACCCACTTTCTCTTCCTACCCAAAGTACTAGGGCATATTTATTTTTGTAAGTACTGGACTAGAATACGGGGGAGTTCTGGGAGCAGAAACATTCTAAAATCACTCATGGAAAAGGAAGAAAAATTTTTCCAAAGTATGGGGTGCACAAATTCATGATTGCTTCCTTCCTTGCCTACTTCAACTTTTTTTCTGTAAATATGATGACACACACACACACATATATACATACACATTTAACTTTAGAACAATTCTAGATTGACAAATTCATAAAGTTTATCAAGTACCAGTATGAACACAGATATCTACTCTTCTTTCTGAAATTGTCACTTAAAAAAAAAAAAACAGAAGGATTAGGTGACTTCAGACTAAGTATAGGTTGAATAGCATTGAAGTACAAAGGAAGGTAAAAGTTCAACCAATAATACAAATAGGTATTTCTAAACGGTATCAATAATGTTTGAATTAGGATGTATCAGGTTTGTTTAATAGAATTGGCTTTGGAAGTTGGCATTCGATCCATAGTTCAGGGGTAAAAAGGATTAAAAAATGCAAAAAGATAAAATTAAAACAATAAGAACAAAAAAGGGAAAATCCTTAAAAACTGAAAACAAATAAAAGCAAATGAGCCTAACTGTGTTTGAATATGACTGTAATTACCTTGAATGGAAAAAAAAGGAAGAGAGGAAGAGAGAGAAAGGAAGAAAAGAAAGAAGGATGGAAAGGGAGATGGAGGGAAGGAAGGAAGAAAAAAAGAAGGAATGAAGAAGGAAGAAAGAAGGAAGGAAAGAAGGAAGGAAGGGAAGAAAGAGTCATCCATTTAATATATGAATACAGTATTTGATGTAGTTTGGTTATGGGAAGAAGCAGTGCAAGAGAAGAAGCTTACTCTTCAGTAAGCTTGTTTATTGTGGTGGGTTGGATGGAGAAATTGTGGAATTACTTTAGATGTATTATATAGGATTGAGCAAATGAATAAAATATGTTTGTATTGTTAGGAGCTAGAGCTCACTTTGTGGAAGTAGGGGCATATAAAAATGGAATAATAGAAGACAAGAAAGAACCCTGTGGGGATGGGTTGGGGCTGAAGGTATTAGAGTAAACTCACGATTTCCAAAATATGTATTTATGTATGTGCAAGTTTATCAACATATGCTTGTAAATGTTTGTATGTATGCATGTATACACATCTGTGCATGCATATTTGTCTGCTCATGTCTGTAACTGTATGTGTATATATGCATTCATATATTCCTGCCAAAAGAGTCCAGAAGCAAAAGCACTCCAGTGGCAGTGAGTAGGCCTAGTGTATGATCTTGATCTTTACTATCATTCCCCACTAAAACTCAGAGCTCCTCAGAGAAATGAATGATTCCAACGGAGGGGCAGGATAGGTGCAAAATAGCCTGGAACATCTTATAAGGAAGTGCTCATAAAAAAAAAAATGTTGGTAGCATGCCACAGGACATAGAAATCAGCTTGAAGGGCCTCCATTGGCCAAATGTGGATAATTCGATCACAGAATGACTAGGGCAGTAATGAATGACAAACCATTGAAAACAGAGAAATTCATGAGTCCAGACCAATAACAAGTAGATAGATAAATAAATAAATAATTAAATTGCTAGAGGGGAAGGGAGTTCTTTTGCATGCTGAAGACCAATGTGGGGATAGATGTGGAAGGAGTGTTACTGTTGGAAAATCATCTTTTTGTAGCCATTATAGTAAAGATAGCATCAGACAAGAATGTCAATGTATGCTGAATCTAAAGGGAAATTTTTGATTAGAAGCAGGTATTTTACACTAGAGAAATTGGGCAATACCTTGACTGAGTGACTAAAACCAACAGCACCAGTGTGGACCACGGATGAGCATTATGTGTCTCTAGATTCGATAACCTGAACTCACAGCACCACCTATGTCATGCCCAGCCACAATCTAACCATAAGAAAATAGCAGACAAACCCCAAATAGGGAACGTTCTAGTAAAACCAGAAGAGATGGTGTACATACTGTATTCTTTAAGATTGTCAACTTCATACAAGACAAAAGAAATGTTGTGGGAGGGTTCCAGGTTAAAGGGGACTAAAGAGAGATGACAACTAAATGTAATACTTGACCCTAGACTTGATCTTTATCTGGAGGAGAAAAATATTACCAAGGACTTCAGAGTATAAACTGCAAAATTGGAATACAGGAATTACTAAATAAAATATTTTGTCAATGTAAATCTGTGAAGTACACAACGATAGTTATCTAGGAGATTATGCAAGAGACTATCTCTATTCTTAGGAAATACACACTGAAGTAGAGAGCCCTGGTATATGTAACTTACCCTCAAGAGGTTTAGAAAAAGAAAATTATGGAGAGAGAGATTGAGTAAAAGAGAGAATGAGAGCAGATGACAGAGCAAATGGGGTAAAATGTAACTATTCTATTCTGAGTTTGAATATTCAGGTGTTCATTGCACTTGTTTTATTTTTAGAACTTTATCTAAGTTTGAAATTATTTCCAAATTTTAAAAAATAAAGTAAATGATTATAACAAGAATTCCTGATGAGCATTAAAATACACTGTCATCAGATAAGTGATTTTATTTACCCAGAAGGTAAACTAATTGCCTAGAGAAAGTCTTTGTCCCTCTTCTAATTCAGATCTGTTCACCAACACAGGAAAAGAATAAAAGCAGCCTGCTTAAAACATGTTTTCTTACGTAAAATAAAATAAATTGAATTAAGGCATGCCTAAAGGAAAAATTCTAATTTATTTTTTTCACTATCAGAGAAAACTGTGATATTTTTCAAGCTCTTATTGTAATTTTTATTTATTTCTAAAATGGGAAGAACATTGAGAAAACAGAATAATAATGATGTGTGACATTTTCTACCAGTTTATGGAGCAATACCAATTGACTAGCTTAATTTCTAATCCACTTTATGTGGTTCTAGCATAATTAGTGGTTTTAATCCCATTTTTAAAATTTGGATTAAAAACCTCAAATCTAGTCATATCGTCAATGATATTGAAATTAACAAAAAATTAGAAGAAAAATTAAGACCATTTTCTCTACATGTACAGAATGATGGAATAACAAACGTGGAAGGAATGTGGAAAATATTGAATTTATGAGTCTCATGAAATAATAAGAAACAATGTCAGGGAAATATTGAAAATGACGTGAATTCTCAGATGCATTTCATTTATATTTAAAAGATTAAAAATATTTCAAAACTTTTAAAATAAAGTGTTTTTATTTTCTACAATGCAGATGTGTAAAATTGAATTGCATTTGTCTTTCCCAATGAAAATGTTCAGGAATGTAGAAGGACTTCTCCTTATTCTTTATATTTGCAAAAATTACTCCTTGCATGAAAATAAGATACATATTCTATCTTACGACCCATATTCTACTACAAAATATATCTTTGTCAACAGTTTTCTCCATTTATTTGGCACATTTTTAAAAAGGTAAATTTTAATGTAACAGCGCTACATTGTCACAATCGAAAATCACTTTCATTAAAAATAAGGAGATATAGAGGGACACAAATTTGTGTTATACGGCTAGAAGACTGACATTATCTAAATTTAAAGGATTTTGAATTAGAACATGCCGTCTTTCTTAGTTTGTACCCCACCCAGTAGCTTTCTTTCAGGCAACACACTTTCTTCTCTTTATTCTAGCTAATAGGAAAATGGCGGAAGAATTGGAAAATGCCAAAAAGAATGTGTCAAAAATTCTTTGGAAGTCCAGTCATTTATGTCAAAAATAAATAGCACTGTTGCTTCCAAGTGAAAATATTATTTGAATAACAAAATATTTGTCAGCGTGGGTTAGACCACTTCTAAGAACAATTTGATCTCTTCCATAAACAGACAACTTGTAGAGGGTTATACCGTGAAAAAGGAAGGAGACAGCCACTTAGCTAGCAAGATTAACTGACTAAACACCAGCTATAAGTCTGATAGATGCTCCAGCGAGATCACCCAAACGTTAAAAAAAAAACCATTATTAAAACACTGATAAAATTTTGCAATGCTGCACTGTGGTCACAGAGTTTCAACTTTTATTACATTCAATGAAAACTTTTTGACAGATAATTATGTGAATGTAATGTAAATGAAACACACTAAAGCATATGTCAAAATATATATTTCCAAGCAATAAACTATTTAGAATAATATATTAAACTTTGCTTAAGCATTTTGAATTTGCAGAAAGACTCTGTTTTCTTTTATGAAAGGATGTGAAATAAAGAAAAAATGTTTTGCAATGTTTTCCGCTGTTCTAATAACGACAAGAATTTTGCCTTCAAGACTTTGTATTTCTCACAACACAAAGCAACTTAGCCAGAACTAGCTGGCTGAAAACTGAATTTTCTCAAAGACTGAAAAAATCCTAAACTTATTGTCCATAACCTAGAGGCTGATCACTCAGAGAATTCAATAATTTCAACAACAACAATAACAAAATCTATTTTGAAGCAAGATAGAATTTTCTCTACTGCTTTGACCTTCATTCACTATTCTGAGTAACAGCGGTGATCATTTTAGTTTCTAATTTCCTCAGGCTATCTTTTCTCCTTATTATCAGCTATTCAGTGTAATACCAAACTTATCACACCCACAACCCTTAATAGTTCATGATATCAAAGTATCTCATCCTTAAAAGTCTGAACATTGAAAATATGTCCAACATGAAAAGGTGGGTGGGGGGCATTAAAAATAATATTTCTGCAAATAATACAACCAAGTGCTGCAGAAACTTAATTTTAAAATTCTGATTGAGTTAAGGATGCAAAATTTGAGCCGACAGTTTATTTCCTCAATTTATGGCACTAACAGTTGGTTTCGGCTTTCCTTCTCCCTAAAATCAAAAGGCAGCAACTATTGTTTTAGTAGGTCACATAATTATAGTTAAGAAAAAACAACTAGAAACCAGGTAATGTAATAGAGCCAGTAGGGCACCAATTCTGTTCACCAAAATGGTAAAAACTAAATCTATTAATTGACAGAAAAATTGTCTTTTTTTAAGAAACTATGACTTTCTTTTTTAAAAACCATGAGATTATTTTGATTAAAAAATTCAAAATTAAATAAGAACTTAAATATATTAACTTATTTATATTATTTATCTTATCAAACCTCCCACAGCAAATGTGTGATGTGTCACCTTCTCAAAATGGGTTCGTTATGAAAATGCTTAAAGCAAACTATTCAAACTTCATATACATCACCAAACAGAAGTTCCACTCAGTGCAATTAAAAATATACATATATTAAATGAAATACTCTGTGATGTTTTAGCCAAAGTACAAGCCTACTGCTTTTAAAAGGAACATTTCAAAAGTATTATATTATGAATATAGTTGTATTACATATTTAATATGTATAAGTATTACTCTAGATTGATACCAAAAAGAAAAAATGTCACTGATGGATTCAGATGATTTCAGAATTTCACTAATGAAATCAGTTGCAGCTCAATTTAATCCCTAATTAAAAATCTAAAGACAAGGTCTTTGTTTTAGTACTTGTTCTACTTGTAAACATATATAATGCAAATTAACCTCATTAAGAACACAATTTCTAAAATTAGATTTACTTATTTATATTTTTAAATCATACTGTCTACGCTACAAATTATTTTTTCTGAAGTATTTAAATATCATAATGGGATTATATAAAAAATAACACTGAAATGTCACATTTTAAATAATACAATATATTTTCAGACTGGATAAAAATAAATGCAAGGATATAATTTTCTGGAAGGTGCACATCTAATATATGCATAATAAACATAAGGTTATATGTGGGAGAATTTATGAGTGTTAGGAATAAATTGAGGCTGGGGGAAGAAGAAAATTTCTCAAAGTTTATTTTTAACGAAAATTTCTTTCAGCACTAAATTTTAGTGTGAAACAAAAAAAGAGAGAACTTATTTTTTTGCAGGCAAAATAATTTTGAGCTCAACAGGAACTTTAAAATTTCCAGCTTTTTTACAAGCTTGTATATGAACTTAGAATTTAGTCAATTTATTATACATCTTCATTTAAAATAAAACTGCCTACTTGAAATGAGTATCAAATCTACTTTGTAATCTGGCCAGCATTTAAATTATTATATAAATAGCAATCCAAGTAATGAAATGAAAAATAGCATATAACACTTTCTTACCTCTATGCCTTATGTACAGATGCTTGTTAAGCTGTTAAATAGTTGAGTTAAGCTACCGTACCTCAAAGAGCTATGGTGTCTGTCAGCTCTCGTCTCTAACCACATTTTTTTTCCTTTGTAAAAGGATAGTCTACGGAAAGAGGAAGTGGTGAAACACCAAAGTCATTATGCTTTATAAACTCTATAGAGAATGAAAAATTATTCATAAAGCTTACAGTTTGAATTATGGTAAAAAACTATAATTTATCTGTCCATACATATATAATTAATGTATACACATATTTTTACGTGCAAGAAATTTTGAGAAAAATTATTGAAACCTATATTTGCTTTAACTAGTGCTCATTTACGTAAGAAAACATCATCTGTATGGCTAAATGATACTCATAGAAAAGCAGAAAATATTGCTCTATGGGAAAGAAGACTGTGGAGCTGATATATGAGGAATAACTTGCTTTTTATAAGTCTAATCAATGTAAAGTCTTTGGGTTGTGACCTAAATGCTAATCTGATTACAGACATTTGTAAAAAAGGAAGAAAAAAAAATAAGTACTTCAGTCAACAGGCATTTTCCTGGTATCTGAGTAGTGGTTTTTTACCTACAAGTGTTAAACTTCCTTTCTCATGAATGGTTGCCTGTTGCTTATAGATAAAGCATTGCAAAACTGAAACTGTTACTTATCCATAAGCTATGGTCTCTCACAACTTCAGCCACAAGAACAGAAATAAACAGGTGCAGGTCCTGCAATGATGAACATTACACTGGTAAAGTTTCTAAGAGTTTGTAGAAGAAATGGAAATATTTACAGGACAGGTGGGAAAATGGTAGAAAAAGGACATAACAGTTGATCAAAGCAAATCCTACTGCCAGCTTCAAATAATAGGAAATTATATATATATATATATATACACATATAATGTAAACATATAATTATTAATAGGAAATTATATATATATACATATAATGTAAACATATAATTATATGTACATATACATATATATGCATACACATACCTTATATATACACACACATATATAATTATACATATATACATATACATGCATGCACGTACCTAATATATATATACACACACATATATAATTATACGTATATATGCATATGCATGCATACACATACCTAATATATATACATACATATATAATTATATGTATATATACATATACATGAATACACACATCTAATATATATGTATGCTTCTCCCAGGTTACCAGATAATAGAAGCAAACGGGTAGTTTCAATTTGTGCGTGGCAGTTCCTCCCACCCTTCCTGGCTCGTTGTGGAAGAGGAAATGGATGGATTGCAGGATTAATTTAGTAACTATGAAAACCTCATACATTGCAAGAACCATTTCCGGAACTTTAGAAATTACCATGGTCTTAGGGTAACACACTCTATGCTTTTTATTTATCTAAAAAAGGGATGATCAAGAATAAGTAGAGAATGATTAAAAATGGAAAAAGTGCCCCTTTCTTCTAAGCACATACTTAATGTGAATTTGCAGGAAGTAAAATTATACAAATAAATAAACTAAGAAAGAACCCACCCCCAAATAAACCAAAAACACCAGCGTATCATCCATATCAAATTTGATTTGAATTTTTTGGTAAGAAACTTGTAGGAAAATTCTTTAGGAATAGTTATTTATGTAAGTGTCACTTAGATTCTAGATGTTGAGATGAATTTTGAATGTTACTGTATTTGAATATCACTAGGACATAATAGGTTCATCTGGACCCGAGACCTAGTCCAACAAATGAAAACATAGTCCTTCATATCCCAGATAATTTAATTTGCTAGCTCAATATCTGTGTTCTTTCTACCTGGATGTTGTGTGCATATTTATCTCTGGTTCTCCAATGGTCTCTTCAATGCTGGTAAATATGCTCAAGGTTCCTCCTCCATCTTAAAAAATTCACCTCTGACAGATCTGCTTTGCTGTTTCCTTTACTTCACATCTGAATTTCTTGAGAAAGTTGTCATTTGTCCACACTGGCGTCCTCCAAGACCACATCTCTTCCTCACACTTTATACCTCTGCAGTCTGTTTTCTGTCCCCTTCCTTTCACTGAGATCTCTTGCCAAAGTCACCAAATGATCTCTTTATTAACAAATCCAAATGACACTTTAAAACCCTCTTCTTTGATCTATTTGCAACATATGCAATATTGACTAAGTCTTATTGACTTAGTCTATTGACAAAGTCTTCCCCCTGCAAATGCTTTCTGTTCTTGGGAGCTTGACTTTACCCTTTACAGGTTTTCCTCCTTATATAGTATTGTAGCTGGAAACCAGGAACGCGGCTCTACCCGAGCCTCCAGGAACTGAACCTGTACTGGAGCGTGCCACCAGGAAGAAAGCTGCAAGCCTCCAGGAATGTTATGCGGAAACAGAGCGAAACCCGACCAAGGCTCCAAAGTTTCAGCAAGTAGGTTTTATTAGTCTATGGCCATAGGGCTCAGCCAAGTAGCTCTGAAAGTCAGACCCCTGATCAGGGGCTGATAGAAGGTATTTATAGACAGAATGACTGCTAGTGTTTTCCTAATATAGTAACTGGCTACATTTGAGGGAGGTGATTGGAACAGTTGCCAAAACTGAGTTTACAGAAGCAGGTAAGCGGTCACAGGGGTGGGAGGTGCCCTGCTTGTTTGCTGCCAGGAGCTTGCTCGCTACAGTATCTCCTTTGACTTACAGGTTCTTCTAGTGTTCCAGTCTGCTCCTCGTTTTACCACACACTCTTAATTTATTTCCATGGATTCAATTGACTCTCATATGATTGCTTCCAAACTTCTGTCTCCAGCCCAGATTATCTCTTCAGGGAAGAAATGACCAATGCAAAAGACAACCTTAGTTTTTCTAGAGAAAAGAGTGGCCTAGAGGACCTAAGATCAGCCTGAATCAATTTTTTCAGCTCTACTGTTATCTAACCTTTGGTCAGTCAGCCATTATATATGAGTTCTGTTTCCTCATCAGTAAAACAGTATCTTAAATAACCACCTCAAAGGGTTATTGGGAGATTATTTTCCTAAACTTTTTTAAAAAATTATTAAATAAAAAAGGCTTAAATACTCTGCTGTGTTTAGAATATAAAAAGTACAGATAAAGGGTGGTGCAGTGGTGGCTCAGTGGCAAAATTCTCAACTGCCATGCAGGAAGAAAAAAAAAAACGAAGTACAGATAAAGCAAAAGTTTGCTGTAGTTCCTTCTATCCCAGTACTATATTTTGGTGTGTATTTTTGCAGACCTATTTCCTATGTTATTAAATACATATATATATATATATGTTCATAGATGACACATATGAAATTTTTAAAATTTCGTAGCTTTTTAAAATGTAAATATCACACTGCCTGGTTTTCTCTGTGAGTTTTATTTTTTTAGCTTAACAAAATTACATGACGATATCCCCAAAGCCATTCTTTTGAACTGATTCTTATATATTAATGCCTCTTTGATGGAATTTGTGCTACATCTTCACAATGAAAAACAAGGTGGCCAGTCAACAATATAAATGCCTCTTTAAATGCATGTGCAAGTCTTTTCTCTTAAGTAGGTGTAGGATACTGGAATTGTTTGGGCAGAGGAATAAACTCTTTTATTTTTATTTTTAGAAATACACTTTTAAAATGTTAATTTTCATTGTCAAATTGCTCAGTCAAAAAAGATATTCATTACCAGTTTGAACTCCCAACATTTCCTGTTTTTCCATGTTTTTTGCTAGTGTTTGAGATAATCAAATTTTTAAAGATTTGTTAATCTGATGGGGAAGAAAATGATGGCTTTATATTTTTAATTTGTGTTTTCCTGATCACTATGGAGACTGAACATATTTTAATGTTTGTACTACCCAATTATATTTCCTCTTTTGCAAATTACTTGTTCATTTGTTTATTGGATAATTGTCAACTTATTGATTTATAGTGTTAGAAATACATTCTGTTTCAATACATTACAGTTATTCTTTTTGAAACTTTAGTCTTCCCATCTTTCATTTTAGGTCCTTCCAGGCTGGCTACTGTATTCTTTGACATGACTCCAATAGTTTTTGGTCATCTGTTTGCTTTCTGACACAGAAAAATGACCCACATTAATTTGTATGTTTGCAACCCCAGACTTAAGATCGTAAATCATACATTTATCTAAACAACACTGATTCCTTTTCATGGTCAGGTTTTTTTAGAGACCAAAATCTAGACCTTAGTAGTATTTATTGCTACTGGATTATCACTGCTTTTAGGCCTTTTTTGTCTTTTTGCCTAGTCATAAAACAAAATGAGTTCATGCCAATATTACCATCTGAAATTTTATATTATAGGATTTTTTAACACATCATCTTTGATTTTATATTTGTATCTTTTTCTCATGGCCTTAAAATCTTCAATTCTAATGACTTAATATAATTACTTATTTTCTTTACTCTACAATATATGTATAATAATTTAAAAACTATAATACTAATATCGCTATTAATTATAATACTACAGCACACAGGTTTGGATCTCTACTTGGTTCTTTTTATCCTTGGAAAAGTGTACACCAGCAATGTGTACCAAAATACATAGGCAAAATGCTATATTTTAAAGTAAATCTGTTCTGTGCATTGTTTTGCCACCAATCTGACATACGATTAAGTACATTTGTTTCCAGTTTGTTTTCATTTTTAGGGGTGCCTTTTTCTCTTTTAGAAATTAACATTTTAATTTTATAGTAAGCCCTAGAGATAAAAACAGTAAATGACACCCAAGAAAGAAATTAGTTTAAAATGAATGTAGCATATTCCATATAATAAACAACACAGGTCTTAACAAATCAATGGCAAAAAACAAAACCAAAAAACCACACACATACACACACACACAAACACACACAAACTGCAACACCTGCCCATCAATAAAACAAAAAACAAAAAAAAAACATGAGGAAAGAGGTACTCTTATAAAATAAACTTAAGAAATACAATTACCAGACACAATGTGTGAAACTTACTCATATTCTGATGGTTGCAAACCAACCGTAACAGAACATTTTTGAAACAATCATGGAAATTGGAATATGGGTTGGGTATTAAATGATATTAAGAAATTAATGTTAATTTTGTTAGGTGTGATAATGTCATAGTGGTTAGTGTATAAAACACTGAGAGTTTCTTTAAAATACTTCAGTAAGGGAGGGTTGATAGGGAAGAGAAAAACAACAGAATACCATTAAAAGTTTGGTACTTTGAAACCTGGTGATAGGTTTTTGAGGTTTATTTTACTAGTATCCCTACTTTTTCTAATTAAAAAAAATTCCATGATAAAAAATATTCTGGATATTAATGTGTGGTTGCTCAAAAACAACTTGAATGGACTTGACATGACACTAGTTGTTTACAGTCACTCCTTTTTTTTAGGAATGCCTGTTGAACTTGTACTCATTGAAGCTTCCTTACCATTCTCAAAATGATTTGTTGTAACCTTATATATAGAAAGTGATGTCATCATATACAGTTAATATAATAATTCACTTCTTTTGATTGTAAATAGTAGAAACAACTTTGAGTAAGATGAAACAAGAGTTTTTGGTTCTTTTTTTAAACTACAGGTATATCCATAATCTCTGCTGGGAAATTAAAGAGTACTTGAATTTTGGATTTCCTTGCTTGTCATCTTCATTTTTGGGTTCTTTAAAGACATTATTTCTCTTCTTCATGCAACTCCCCAGCCCACTCTGTTAAGATAGTTACCCAAAATGGCATATGTAGTAATGAGTACTGCTGAGACTCAGACCCAGTCTCTGAAATTCTTTCCCAGACCATCACAACAGTACAGGCTGCATGACATCTATTTAACATCCTCAAATCTACTAAGGGTTCTATTGAAAAGACAAAACAAAAATCAAGGTTTGTTAGACATGTTTATTTCATAGAGAAGCCACGTTGGCTAGTATTTCCTTTCCTAAATAGTTCCAGGTCATTGTTTAACAATTCATTTTGGGTTGGGTTGACAAGAACTACTATCCACTTTATCAGTTTAAAATATCTGAACTGCATTTCTTAAATTTTAAAAAAGGACATTTATCCATCTAAAGTCATTTGGCATTCATTCCATTTTCCATTATTTTTCAAAGAGTACTGACAGTGATTCTAAAAAAATCACATTTGCAAATTCTTTCAGAGGCCCAGAAAGTAAAGCCTTTGGGACTTGGGAAAATCATTTAAAGCACCTTGGGGTGCTGACTCTCTCTTCACCAACTGTGGGTCTTAAGGTCTTTTGTATAATAATTTTTCTGTCATTTTTCAATTTGGGTATTGTTCTTGCTGGAGAAAGAAAAAGCAAGATTTATGTTGAGTAGCTCTTCTCTCTGGCACCTTCTAATAATAACAAAACATTGTCCCTAAGCAGTAGCCTTATGTTATGCCAGATATATTACTTTCATAAAAACGTGTTATTGTAAACAAGTCCATTTTTAAAAAGCATGCTTGGACTCTATGGTTTTCCTTTAAACTTGGCTAATAATAGACAATATTCCTGACACTGCTATTAAAGATATATGCCAAACATTTCTATACAATTACTATGTGATTATCTTAATTATGCAATCTTACATACTTTTTCCTTCTGGAATGTTTTTAAACACCACTTTATGAAATCTAGTCTGCATATTTGTGTGTAACACTACTATTCTTTTCTACTAGGAATTTATCATTGTATCTGAAATTTCTTAGGGCTTCTGTGTCACCCAACAGCCCCTTTCCTTTTATTTTTGGCCTTAAATCCAGAAAAAAAAGCAGTTATCTTAGTTATTTTTACTAACTCCTGAGAAACAAAAATGTTACTAAAGCAAGTCAACAGCTAGCTGAATGCCCTGCTTGTGGCAGAAACTATCAAGATGGTTGAGGTTCCTTTTTACTTCTATATTTGGTTTACACTGTGACTCTGGTATCTCTAATAGGATAGCCTTTTGTTTGTCTTTCTTAATCTAAGCTGACTCAAGCAAGTGCTTTCTGCCATGTGTGAATGCATAGATTCATGGATTTCTGTGTGCCTGGAAAAAGTACTATGTGTGTGTGTGTATTAATTACTCACCTGTTGTAACCATTAAGTTTTACTCAGGTAGTCTTTTCTTGGCCAAGTCTGTAAGTTTTACCTCAACATATTTGCTTCTTGTAGGAAAACCTTGGATTCATTTTAGTCATCACCCATACTCTTCGGCTTGGTTTGCATGCTGTTTAAGAACATATCCTGTATGTTCTTAAACATACAGGATACAAGGGTAGTTCAGTGTTAGAATTCTCGCCTGCCATGTGGGAGATCTGGGTTCGATTCCTGGCCCATGCACTTCCCAAACAAACAAAGAAACCAACAAAAAAAAAGAAACAACCACAACAAAAATATTTCAACAAATGGTGCTGCATTCCACTGACATGGAAAAAGAATTAAATGTGACCCCTCCATATAGCATACAAAAAAAACCCCCAAAAAACAAAAAACAGGGCTATGGTGGCTCAGCAGGCAAGAATGCTCGCCTGCCATGCCAGAGGACCCAGGTTCGATTCCTGGTGCCTGCCCATGTAAAAAAAAAAACAAAAAAAAAAACCATAAAACCCAAACACATCCTGTATACAAGTTTCTAAGACCAGTGTCCCTTGACTATTAATTTAGAAAGTTATGAGTATTACCATCAAAATGGTTAAAAATGTAAAAGAAGATAATTTTAAGCACTGGCTTAGACATGAAGGCACTGGAAGCCTCATACACTGCCGGCCGGAGTGTAAATTGATAGAGCCAGTTTGGAAAACCATTGAGCGATAACTACTCTATGGCCCAGTAATTTCAATCCTAAGTGTATACCTAGAAGAAGTGTATACATACACAAAATACATGGACAAAAAAGGTAATAGCAGCATCATTCATCAGAGTTCCAAAGTGGAAATAGCCAACTCTCTATTAACAAGTAGCTTGAATTAATAAATTGTGGTACATTTACAAAACGTTATAATATGAGAATAAATGAAACTCAACTACAAATAACA
Organism: Myrmecophaga tridactyla; assembly: GCA_004026745.1. Taxonomy (NCBI): domain Eukaryota; kingdom Metazoa; phylum Chordata; class Mammalia; order Pilosa; family Myrmecophagidae; genus Myrmecophaga; species Myrmecophaga tridactyla. The sequence continues at coordinate 85,742 of PVIY010004133.1, forward strand.
TCATGGATACATCTCACAAACATGATATTGAGTGAAAGAAGACAGACACAAGATTATATACTGTACTCTACATAAAGTACAAAAACAGGCTAATTTGATCTAGGTTATTAGAAATAAGGATAATGATTACTCTTGGAAGTGTGATTGGAAAAGCACAGGAGGGAAGCTTCTGGGCTTCTGTTTCCTATCCTGGATGCTGGGATTACAGAGAGTTTTTGCTTTGGAAAAGTTAATGAAAAATTCACTTATGGTTTACACACTTTTCAGTGTATTATACTTCAGTATAATGCTTACCAAAAAAAAAAAAAAAAAGTGGTTATCACGTCTTCCACATTGCTTGTTACATGGTATTTTTTCCTTCCTCTCTTCTTTCCAATCCCTCTCTTTCCTCTCTGTCCCCTTTCCTTCCCTCTTTCCTTCCTATAACTTTTTCTTTTTAAATATTTTAAACCTGTAAAATATTTTTCCATATTGTTTTTTCCTTTAGCTCTTCCTTTAAATACATTCAAGTAGTGATTGGGCGTCTTCTGTGTGTCAGGTACTGTCTTAAGTGCAGGCATTTGGTGGGACAAACCAGACAGAGCCCAGACTCAGATCCTGCCTGTGAGCTTTTCCATTCTAGAACCAAAATCAGACAGCAAAGGAGCCATTACAATGAGGTGTGACAAGTGCCCTGATAGGGAATTAGTAAACCTAGTTTAAATATCTATGTATTACTAAATCTCACTAAGGAAGGCTAATGTGAAGCAGGAACATTTGAGATGAAATTAGTGAAATGAGTGGCCCAGAAGCAGAAGGAGGAGGAAGTGGAATGGCCTGGGGAAAGAAATTGAGAAAGTGCAAAAGTTCAAAGAGGATGAATCACAGAGATGAGACTGGTTGTATTGGTCAGGGGCAGGTCTTAGAAATTCTTATAGCAAAATATTGCTTAGATATTATTTTACGCAAAACTCATTTATGCTTCAGGGTAAGGTGAGCTTCACTCTGCCATAAACGGATTGTTGTAACATTAGGAACAAACTCATTCAATATACATTTCAGTTCTGTGATAGTGAAGTTCATGTTTCAACCTGGCCAGGTTTTGGTGTCCAGTTGTTTGGTAAAAAGTAAGCACTGAACTGATTGTTACTCTGAGGACATTTTGTGAACTTAAATCATCAGTAAGTTGATTGCATCTATGGATGATCACGTTTGCAATCAACCGAGGAGACTGCCTTCAACAGTGAGAGAAATCTTACCCAAATAGTTGAAGGCTTAGAAAGGAGAATTGATGAGTTCAGCAGTCATAGGAGAGAATTTCCATCTCTGTTTCAGCCAGCCAGCTTCTTCTGGGGAATTCATCAAAAATCTTCATTGGACTTCCCAACTTGCAGCCATCCCTATAAAATATGGACTTGTGCATCCCCTCAGTCATGTGAGATAATACTTATAAAAATCTCATAATATTTATAGATATCTCTTATTGGTTCCATTTCCCTAGAGAACCCTGACTGATCTGTTCCTTAGATGTGCCAAGGAGTATATACTTGCAAGAAAAGATGTGTTTAAATGTGTATAGGAGTTTTATTACAAGCATGAATATTATATCCTATTTTGAATTTAAAATAATTTAAATTAAATAAAAATGAAAAAATAAAAGAAATAAAAAAACTAACAAAAATGATTTAATATATCCAATACAAGGGAATATTTTAAGTAAAAATCAGGTGCCCTTTTCTTACAGAAGATATTTTGATAAAGAAAAACAATAATATAGTAATTGGCATGTCTCGTATTTAGGAAACTTAAAATACCCTTCAAACATTTTTCAAAATGCATGTAGGTTGGAAAATTATTACACAATCTCCATATTTTCCATTATTTCCATCTCCACTTAATTGTTATAATCCTCAACCCTTCAATTACCTTCATTTTTTTGCCATCATGCACTTATCGCTTAAAGGGAATGTGCTTATGCCCCCCCCATTAGATTTCAATTAAAATAAAATAAACACTTCATGTTTTTAGCCACTATTTCTTTCCCAGGACATATCTTCATGGCCATTTTAAAACTACTGAAGTAACAATATTTCAGTTGCTGTCTGCATAGCTCAGTGATGAGAAAAGTGCCTCTCGTTGACTGATCTTATTTTTTACTTAAAAAGATTTCTTTATTATTTTAACAATCATGTAATTTTTCTGGCTTGGTGTTGTGCAGGTAGAGAATTGAAAAGAAAAGCAGTGTCTGATCTTTCTCAAATAGCTTTGCACTTTAATATCCTTATCTGTAGAAAGGGATAAGAATACCAACTGAATTAGGGCGTGTGAAGATTAATTGGATATCATAAGTGGAAAAGGGCAAAGCAGAGTAAGTTTTTTGATAAGTATGATGCTGATAATTTCCAAACTTAATTTGAGAAAACAATTGAATGCATAATTTCTTTGGATGTGTGAATTTATTTATTTGAAAACATCACAAAAGATTTATAAATTAAATTATGTAATTTATACACAATGTAGTTCTATATTTACACTGTATTTATTGCATTTGTTAAGAAATATGGATTAAAATAATAAGAAGTATAAGAGAAGATATGTGGGAGTCATTCATTCATTCATTCATTCATACATACTTATTTTTAATGCATCCACTATATGTAAGGAGCTATGTGAGGAGCTGGTAATACAAAAACATCAAATGGATCTGCAGGTTATTCTCTTTTTGTCTCTCCTGATCCATCTCATCCCTCCCTTGTTCTGTTGTTCCTTTTATCTATAGTATGGACAGATGAGTAAAAAATATGGATTAAAATAAATAATGGGGGAAAATGTTAAAATAAATTGGGTAGAGGGAAATACTAGTGGTCAATGAGAGGGATGCAAATGTTCTCTTCTCAGGTGTGAAAATGGAGAAGAAATTTTTAGCATTTGATCTCATCCTTTATTTCCTTCATCTGTAGTATTTTTCAGAAAGTGGCACCTTAACCATTTAACTCTGAGTGGAAATGAGCCCATCGCTTTCACTGTCCACCCCTTATCCCTGTTCAAATGAATTTCCAAAATGAACAAACATTCGTGAGATCCCCTTTAAAGTATCGTTTAATAGTTGAAGCCCAAATCCTTACATTTACATCTAGGCTATGGTTGTTTGTCTTTCTCAGCTTGTGGAATAGTTATAAATCCTCAGGAAAAATGCGATGTAGACATGGACTGAGCCCCAAATTACATCATGGATGGATGAGTTTGTCCTCTTAATTTGGAATTTGATCCCTGAATAGCTAGAGGTGTATGACCCAAGGCCGGTCCTTTTTTTTTTTCTTTCAACAGTATACATGAGCTGAGCATTCATAAGCAATCAGATAAAGATGTTAGGGAGAAATTGAGAACTGCATTGTAACTTTTCACGTGTTCTGATTATAGGACAATAAATTTGCCCGACTAAAGCCACTGCAAAAATGCAGAACTTGACTCTTTCAGATAAGAGTTGAGAAATATTTTATGGAAGGCTTCACTATCTTTTATATCTCAGAGGCAGTGACCATGGCTCTCTTCCTTTGTGCTAAGTGTCATGGGGAAGTGGGTGGGGGGACGGTTGTTCCCTGGTACTCTGGAGTGGCTTGCAGTGACCCATTCTAGGAATTGTTGACTGTGATATCAAAAAGTAAATAATAAAGCTTAGCATTTTAACCACCCCCTCCCCCCCCAAAAAAAAAACAGAAAGAGGATCTCTAACTTACACCCTATACCAAAATTAACTCAAAGTGGATCAAAGATCATAAAACTCCTAGAAGAATATATAGGGAAACATTTTCAAGACCTAGTAACAGGAGGTAGCATCTTAAACTTTGCACCCAAAACACAAGCAACAAAAGGAAAAGTAGATAAACGGGAATTCCTAAAAATCAAATGCTTCTGTGCCTCAGAGGACTTTGTCAAACAGGTGTAGAGGCAGCCAACTCAATGGGAGAAAATATCTGGAAACCACATATCAAATAAAGGTTTGATATCCTGTGTACATATACCATACAACTCAACAACAAAAGAACAACACAATTACAAATGGGCAAAAGATATGAATACACATTTTTCCAAAGAGCAAAAATAAATGGCTAAAAAGTGCATGAAGAGATGCTCATCTTCGTTAACTATAAAGGAAATGCAAATCAAGTCTACAATGAGATATCACCTCACACCTAGAATGGCTGCTGTTAAACAGGAAACTACAAATGTTGGAGAGGACGTGGAGAAATTGGAACACCTACACACTGCTGGTGGGAATCCATAATGGCACAGCCGCTGTGGAAGATAGTTTACTATCTTCCTCAGAAAACTAAATATTGCTTTGCCCTATGACTCGGCAATATCATTACTTGGTATATTCCCAGAAAAATTGAAAACAGTGATACAAACAGACATTTTCACAACAATGTTCCTAGTAGCACTACTCACAATTGCCAAAAGATGGAACGAATCCATGAGCCCATCAACAGATGAGTGGATAAACAAAATATGGTGTGTTCATGTCATGGAATATTACTCAGTGGTAAACCTTAATGAGGTCCCGAAGCACATGACAACATGCATGAACTTTGAGGATATAGCACTGAGTGAAATAAGTCAAACACAGAAGAATAGATACAGTATGATTTCACTTTTATAACCATGATAAGGTAAAATCAGAGGCTTAAAATATAGACTATAGAGGACCTAGAGATACACTGAAGCTACAGATGGGTGAACATTTAGCTAATGAGGTTGAACTTAAATGTGAGGTAATGGATAGAAGTGAAGGCAGTCCATTAGTGAGTCTGTAAGTAATATTACCATATGTTCTAGTTTGCTAGCTGCCAGAATGCAATATTCCGGAAACAGAATGGCTTTTAAAAAGGAGAATTTAATAAGTTATCAGTTCTAAGGCTGAGAAAATGTTCCAATTAAAACAAGTCTATAGAGATGTCCAATTTAAGGCATCCAGGGAAAAATACCTTGGTTCAAGAAGGACGATGACATTCAATGTTTCTCTGCTGAAAGGGCACATGGCAAACATGGCAGCATCTGCTGGCTTTCTCGTGGCTCTACAAAAAGGGACTCTCTCCAAAATGTTTCCTCTTTTAAAGGATTCCAGTAAGCAACTCCACCTTCGATGGGTGGAGACACACTTCCGTGGAAATCATCTGATTAAAAGTTACTACCCACAATTGGCTGGGTCTCAGCTCAGTGGGAACAATCAAAATGCTCCTACCCAGTGATATTGAATGAGGATTAAAGGACATGGCTCTTCTGGGATCCACCACAGATTCACACCGGCACACCATATTGAAGGTGAATATGATTGAAAGGGGTTGTATAGAGCCATGTGTCCCACTGATTAACACTACAAATATAAATAAGTTCCTGCATGAACTACTTCAAAGGTGTGAATTTTGAACAAAGAATCAATAATAGAGGGATATATGGGGAAACTACTATTTCATGCTATGGCCTATATTTAACAGAAAGATATCAATAGCACCACAGCAATACCAGGGGTAAATAATTGTTGGGGAGGGACAAGAGTTAAGATGAGGTTTAGATTTGCTATATGGTGATGGTGTGTTCATCCATTATATTTCTCTTTGGGGCAATGAAATTGTCTAAAATTGAGTGTTGAGGATTGTACAACTAAGTGAGAATACTGCAAGACATGGATTGTTCATTTTGGACATTATCCATCATGCAGACAGGGCCAGCTCACTGCTACCTGTACAGTTGCACACAGTCCCAAGTTTAGAAGGGCCCACACTTAGTTCAATGCTCTGCTATTGATGTCTTGAAATTCTTAATAATTTTTTAACACATTTTGCACAAGGACTGGCAAATTACATAGCAGTTCCTGATGGCAGAAAGTTTTATTGGGCAGCACTACTGTGTATCAAAGAAGTAAAGAGGACAGACTAAAGTTGAAATACATCTTATTGAAGAAGGATTTGAACTCTTCAGTGTTGTCAACAACTCTTTCTACCTGCCTGTAGTGAAAACGCTTTTCCAGTCTCTCTTTTCCTCAGAGGACAAAAATTCTTACACAGGATTTGTATTCGTACACAATATAGTTGGGTCCTGAGCCCCCTCTGGACTGTTCTTGAACTGAGCCCCACTGCTTCCAATCCACTCCACCTCCACCCCCACACCTGCCTTGGAAGTGTCCCTAATAGGAGATTAAAAAAGAAAAGATTTGTGGGAGTCATTCATTCACTCACTCATACATATTTTTAACATATTCACTATATGTAAAGAACTATTGGAGGGGTTGGTGATACAAAAACTTTAAATGGACTCTGCAGGTTATTCTCTTTTTGTCTGTCCTGATCCATCTCATCCTTCCCTACCCTGCTTTTATGCCTAGGGGCTCATGTCTACACCCTGCATAACCTGGCTTCCTTACCTTCTTCCTTCTGTTAGCTTTGGTCAATGAAGGTACCGAGATGAGATGGGAGAAGAGAAAGCTTGGGGTACTTATTTTGCATCACAGCCACCCTGTCAGACCACCTTTTGGGAAGTGGCTGCATCCCTCTACCTATAGCAGCAGCTCCTCTTTGGCTTTTCCTCTTCCTTAGTTATAGCTCTGACAAGGTTTCAGTTTCAGGTCTCCTTCTTGCCCTTTCAGGCCTAGAGGTGGTAATGACTTCCCACCATTGCTAATATCTGGGTGCCTTACCATAACTTGTTTAGTCCTCTAATCATGTCAGCGCCCCTAAACAGTCCCTTCATGTCATTACATTTTCTGAAATTGGTCCTTTTAAATGCACCACAACAAGCAGACCTTACTCATGAGTAAGGCAATAGAATGAGTCCTGTCATGCAATAGAATTATATGTGTTACATTGAAAGTGATACATGGTATACAGTTTCAGTGGAAACACAAAGGTGGGAAATTTAAAAGATGTCCTTGACTGGGAGAAAGTGTTAATTGAACAGAGACTTGAAGGATGAACAGGATTTCATGAGTGTTTGGGAGCAGGGGAACAATGAAGAAAAGGCATGGAAATCAGAGATAGAGTACCATATTTGTGGAGCTGGACGTGCTTTGTTATTTGGGAAGCATAAACTGAGAGGGTTGCTAAAAGTGGTGGATAAGGAGCATAACAGATTAAGACAGTGAGGTAGGAGGGCTCAGAAGATGATGGAGGATATGGCAAGGAAAGATGTCTTGAAATATGACTCCTGAAGAAGCCAAACAATACTTTTAGTGTGGGGTATCAGGTCTTTTGGGTATTTGTTTCTTTTCCCATTGGTTACTGATTCTCCTTTCTCTAGTAACAAGTTTAATGGTCAGTCTCTGAGGAATAGCCCCTCCCTTGGTATCAGCCCATGTGAGGTGAGTGGAGTTGATTTCCTTGTACTTCTAGTTGTAAGCATGTGATCAATATCTGGAAAATCAGTTCAACTCTTTTTGCTTCTGGCAGTGATTGGTTCAAAGATGGGCATGTGATTCAAGCTAGCCAGATTTATTTTTGGAAACGTTAAACTCTGCTTTTGTTGGGATTGGCTAGCAATAAGAAATATATAAGCCTGGAGCTCTTAGGAAACACCATGATGAAAAAACAAACAAACAAACAGCAAAAGAATGAAACTGACACAGAGAGAAACAGTCTGAAGAGAGCTAGAGCAAGAGAAAGAAAGAGAAGGAGTCCCGATGACATAATTGGAGTCTCTGATTCCAGCTATCTGAATACCTATCTCTATTGTTTGTTTTTAAAAAAACTATTGAGTCAATAAATGCTTATATTTTTCTAAAACCCATTTGAAGTCTGTTACTTGCAGTCAAAGAGTCTTTTGCTTTAGGAAGGAAGCTCTGGAAAAGAGGGCTTATTTTATCTGAAGTGTATATTAAAAAAAATAAAAAGACACTTTTTGAGTATCCCTAGGCCAGCATTGTCCAATAGAAATATAATGTAAGCTACATGTCCTTTTAAATTTCCTGATGATCACATTAAAGAGAAATTAATTGACTTTAAACAAAGTATTTTATTGAACCCAGCATGTCAAAAATATCCCCATTTCAATATGTAAGCATTAACGATAATTGTACATTGCTTCCAATTTAAATTTACATTTTAATTTTGTTAGAATTAGATACAAAGAAAATTTCTGTCCTCAGTTGCACTAGCCACATTTCAAGAGTTCAATATTGGATGGCATAGCCCAAGACCATAGATGCCAGAGTACAGAGTGAGTAGACAGAAGTCCAGTTTGATTTTAGCTTGTAGTCAAATTTTAGGGCCAATAAGATTTTTGAAGAAGGAAGTTATATAAGCAAAATTATGCTTTAATAAAAATAATCTGACAGCTAAAGCATCCTTAAAGATTTTCCTGATTTCCCAGTCAATTTAATGCCTTTAAATCCTCTTGCCTGAGGTCATAAGAACATGTCCGATTCTCTAAAGGCAGAGGCACTTACTCAATTAAAGTAAGGCAGCCAGAGAAGTTATCTGGTTTTGAGCAGGAGTCTCTTAAGATCTTGCCCATACATTATTTTGCTCTTGTTGAGACTTGGGTTATTCCCACATCATCAAATGGCCTTGGCTTTCTGATTGCTTCTTTCACACACTCATGAAATGATGGAGTATCATGAAATGATGGAGTCAAAAGACATAAACAATTTAAATAAAATTTTTAGTTTATGTATTAATTAAAAGAATAATCTTGATGTAAAGCCTATTCCAATAAGAAAACAATGAGGATCTTAGATTCAAGAAAATATTCTGTATACAGTCAGCTCCAAAGGGGATAAGACACATTTTACTATTTTCTTGCCCCATCCCAATTCCTTGCCCATAGTTGGGTCTCATAAAAGGATATTTGTTTGAAGGAGCTAATAAATTATAAAATCCAATAATAGTCTTTCTTCTCTTCTTGAATAAGTAATAAAAAATAAAATAGAATACTTTAAAATAGTTATTAAGTTTTAATCTATTTAACATATTTGAATAACTTCTTGATTAAATTTTCCTGATCAAGACTCAATTTATTTTCTGTTTTCTTGTAATTGTAAAATGATTTAAAGATATAATACTTTTCATTCTTGGAACCTTCCTTATGATTTTAATCAAACGATTACATAAATTCTGAGAGTCTTCACTTCTAGCAAATGAATTATGCTAACAGAAAACTTTATTTTTTAGAATAAGAAACACCAATTTTTTTGTAAGAACATTTCAAATTCCTGAGCAGAGACATTTTATACGATTAGTTGCACACTTTTTGTTTCAACCAATTGGATGAGAGCTATGTTTGATGTTTCTGTGGTGAAACAAAGAAAGGATATGTTCTCCCTCGAAAGCACACAGCTGCTACAACAGAGGAACAAGTTTTAAAGCAGAGATCAGGCCAGGGAAAAGACCCCAGCAAGAAGATGCTGACCACACCTAGACCTAGAAAAAGCAACTAGCAGCCTTGGGGCTAGCCCAGGCAAATCCTGACCCCTGAGAGATAGGTGTGGCTACTTCAATATGAGGTCCAGAGAACAGCCGTGCTAATTAGTGTGGAAGCTCTCTTGAAATGATAAACTAGCTTCATTTCTTTGCTTTTGGTTGGTTTGTTTGGATTAATGACAAATATGCATTTGGGAACGATGTGGGGGTTCACAGTTTGTAGTACTGCAAGCATCAAAAACACTTGGAAGTTATAAAAATGGGAAATTTTGTGTTGTATGTATGTTACCACCGTGCATTTTTTTTTTTTTAAAGATGTAGCATTTCTTAGGGAGCACTTAATCTCTGCTTTTGGGAGGCAGATATCTTTGTCACTATCGTTAACTATTTTTGACCTTTGAAGACCAATTCTGACAGGTGACGGCAAGTCTGGATACCCATTTGGCCAGGACAGTCATTCCCTGGTCGTCATTGGTCAAACTGAATAGCTTTACAATGTGCTCTTTGTTATGAAACATTCAGTAATGGAGTCTTAATGCATTCTGTTCTTCCCAAAAGCCAATTACCAGCAGTTACATAGCTTTTAGAAGACTTCGAATGAAGTCACTTTTGTTTCACTGTAACTGAAAATTCACAAAAATATCAAAGCCCAAATCCTGGGCACACACCAGGAAACTGAGCCCTTATTCTGTGTCCTCAACTAAATCAGTGGTTTGCAAAGTTTTATGAGTGTCAGGACACGATCCACGTTTGCCTTTTGGAAATAATTTCTGTTGTCTCTATTTTTTGGTTGGTGGGAATTGCAGAAGCAAATGTGCTCATCAAAAAAATGTGGAAAATACAAAAGATTACAAGGAGGAAATAAAGATCGCTCCTTATTACAATCAGCTGAGGATAATTGTTGTTTAGTTTTGATGTACATCCTTCCAGATGGATTGGGATTATGTAAAGTCATAGCAGAATCCTATATAATTTTAGTATTCATGGACAGAGAAAATGCATTATGCAAAGCCATAATAAACTCAATAATATGTAAAAATTGTCATTCACAATATCGCCTACATACACTAAACAACAGAAGCACACATACTTACAGAACATGCATATCCAGTTTACTGCAATACTTATGATTGTATGATTCTACATTTTTTGTAACATTGTGGCCCACATTTTAGAAACACTGATTTAAATCTTTTGACAGGAAGCCAAGCTTGTGTACCTGTGTGGATTGCTCTATGTTCAAAACAGTATCAGTTGTGATAGCTTCCTCTTTTTTCAACAAACTCACACAGAATATTTGCTACAAACCACAACTTGCAAGAGTCAGCCTTTGGAATAAGTATTTATTTGGAATAAGTAATTATGTGACTTCAGGAATTGTTAGTGGTTCTAATGTTAAAGGTGAGTGAAAGGCATCAATAATTTCTTTCTACACAACCAAGGAAGGCTTCTAAAAAAGGTAAGGACTGGAGAAGGTCTTTAAAGAAGGTGCTCTACTATTTAAAGGGGTTAGTTGGGAAAATGAAGATTTCAGAGGGATATATATATAGCTAAAATTTAATAGAAAGATCCAGTGAGTGTTGTTGAGGATAGTCATGAGGCCAAAATTCACAAAGGAATCATGTCAGAAGCAGCAGCATAGTATTTGGAAAATGACTGGTTTCTTTTTAATTTGGAAACAAAATTTCAAATAACAGTAAATTCAGAAAATAATATGACTAACACCCGTTATCAGGAATTAACACATATTAACATTTAGGTATCACATAGTTGTATATTCATCATCATGATGATTTCGTAGAATATTTGCATCAATTCAGAAAAAGAAATAAAAAGAAAACAGAAAAAAATTCATAAATACCATACCCCTTACCCCTCCCTTTCCTTGATCCTAGCATTTCAATATACTAAATTTATTTTAACATTTGTTCCCCCTATTATTTATTTATTTTTAATCCATATGCTTTACTCGTCTGTCCATAAGGTGGATAAAAGAAGCATCAGACACAAGGTTTTCACAATCACACAGTGACAGTGCACAAGCTAAATCATTATACAATTATCTTCAAGAAACATGGCTACTGGAACACAGCTCTACATTTTCAGGCAGTTCCCTCCAGCCTCTCTGTTACACCTTAAACTAAAAAAGGTGTCTATCAATTTCTTAATGTTGAAATTCAACCTAGTGAAAAATTATGAACACTTTCCATTCTGTACTCTCATTCTATAGCCTGGTCACCTATATTCTGGATTTTAACTTTATGAATTTACTTATTATGGTTAGTTTGTATTAGTGAGATCATATAATATTTGTCCTTTATGTGTGACTTATTTCACTCAATTCAAATTAATGTTGTCAAGGTTCATCTATATTATATGCTTCAGAAATTCATTCCTTCTTACTGCAGATTAATAGTCAATCAAGGCTTGTACATATTGTTTATCCAGTCATTGGTTGACAGACACTTGGGTTGCTTCCTTCTATTGGCAATTGTGAATGTGTACTGTGAAAATCAGTGTGCGAATGTCTGTTTGCATATCTCCTTTCAGTTCTTTTTAGTATATACCAAATAGTGGGATTGAAGTTCTATGCTTAGCTTCCTGAGGAACAGACAAAATATCATCCACAGTGGCTATATCATTTTACATTACCATCAACGATAAATAAGTTTTACTATTTCTTCACATCCTCACCAAAACTTATAGTTTACTATTTGCTTTCTTAATAGAGGCCATTTTGGTAGATGTGACATGATATCTAATTGTGGTTTTGATTTGCATTTTTCTAAAAACAACTAATGTTGAACATCCTTTTTTTTTTTTTTTAATTTGCATATGGGCAGGAGGCACCAGGGATCGAACTCCAGACCTCCAGCACGGCAGGTCGGAACTCTGCCTGCTGAGCCACGGCAGCCACCCTGAACATCCTTTTTTGATAGACAGCATAGGTTCTTCATATGTTTCTAGGAAATTGTCCATTTCAGAATTTTATTTATCTCAAAGAAAAAACTCTTTTTGTTGATTCACTCCATTCTTTTTTGTTCTCAATTTCACTTATTACTCATTTGTTATTTCTTTCTTTCTACTTGTTTTGGGATTAGTTTGTTTTTCTTTTTCTTGTTCCTCAAGGTGTTCAGTTAGTTCTCTGATCTTAGTGATTTCTGCCTTTTTAATTTAGATGTTTAGGGATATGAATTTCCATCTCAGCACCTTCTTCAGTGCATCCCATAAGTTTTGATATGTTGTATTCTTATTTTCATACACCTCGAAATATTTGCTAATTTATATCGCAATTTCCTCTTTGACCATTGTTGAAAAATGTGTTTAACCTCCACATATTTGTGAATATTCCTGATCACCACCCTTATTAATTTCCAGTTTCATTCCATTGTGATAATAGAAGGTACTTTGAATGCTTTCAATGTTTTTAAATTTATTGAGATTTGTTTCTTGGGCTAACACGTGGTCTATCCTGGAGAATGATCTTTGGGGACTTGAGAAGAGTGTATGTCCATTTAGGGGTATAATGTTCTGTAAATCTCTGTTAGGTGAAGTTCATTTATCATGTTATTCAAGTTCTCTGTTTCTTCATGATTCTATTGCTTGCACTCTCAATCCATGATGCCAGGGCTAGAATCATCCCTGGATATCATATCCCACTGTGCCACAGAGACTTATACCTTTGGAAGTCATAACTCATGGATGGGGGAGGATAGTGAGTTTATTTACAGAGTTGTTGGCATTTAATCTTATTCCAATTCTGTTGTTATGTGATGAACTGCTTTTCTCTTAATGCCTTCAAATCCACTCTTTATCTTTGGAAGTTGACATTCTGATTAGTATGTGTCTCAGAGTGGGTTTAGTAGGGTTTATTCTGTTTGGATTACATTGTGCTTTTTGGACTTGCATCTTTATGTCTTTCATAAGACTTGGGAATTTTTGACACTATTTCCTTAAATATACTTTCTGCCTCTTTTCCCTTCCTTTTTTCTTCTGGGTCACCCATTTCATGTATTTTTGTGAGCACCATATTATCATTCATTTCCCAGAGACCCTGCCCAACTTTTTCCATTCTCATCTCTCTGTGTTCTTTTCTCATTTTTATTTCAGGTGTTCTGTCTTATAAGTTACTAATTCCTTATTCTGCCTGTTCAAAACTGCTGTTGCTTGCCTCCAACATATTTTAAATCTCATTTATTGTGCCTTTCTGTTAGTTTTATTGCAGGCTTTCAAATTCCTCTTTATATTCACTGAGTGTCATCTTAATATCCTTTAGTACATATTTTCCTTCACGTCTTTGAATTGGTTTAGGAGATTTGTTTGAATATCTGTGCGTGATTGCTCCAACTTCTAAATCTCTCTTTTAAATACACTCCTTAGCCTTGCCAAATTCTTGTTTATTAGAATGACTTGTCCTTTGTTCCTTGTTATTTGGGCATTTAATTATTTTGATGAGATTCTGAACACTGGTTTCCCTCTCTTGTCTAAGATTTTGTTGCTGATAGGGTTTCTGTTTAACCTCTTATTTGGCATTGGACTTGTGAGTATTTCCCAGCCAAAACAGGGCCAAGGTCACATGCAGGGGGTACAAAAAAGTGACAAAGAATTGTAGAGAGGGCCAGGAAACAGCCTCCCAAGATGGCATGTCACAAGCCTGCTCCACAGACAGCACTCATGGCAACATATTATATTTCTCCTGGGCCCTACAAAGGCAAATTGTTTTAGCACTCAGTCTGCTGTACTTCTAAGGCCATTGGAAACAGCAGCATTTCAGGAACCTGTCTGGGTAGGACCAAAAGGAGAGAGACCCAGAAATCCAATTTTGCAGACCAACTGCTGGGTAAGGCTCTGCTACATCCACCTGTGTTCTTGGATGGGCGGGTGGAGAACTTCCCCAAATCCTTCAGTCTGCAGCAGGCCATTAGGAAGGAAGCAGGCCTATCAGAAGCTGTTGGTCTTGAGGTTCAGGAATGGGCACCAGGACACATGGCCAACTGAGTCATACATTGCAGTTTCTCCATCTGAGTAAACAATGGTATTGCAGGCACCATGGGTGCCTGTCTTGAATGGGGCAAGACTGTGGGACCAAGATGTTCAGTTTTGCTGGGCAAAAAATGAATCAGAATTGTGCCATGTTCCCCTGTTCCAAAGTGGGTAAAGGCCTTCCCAAATATCAGTTCGCAGCAATCTGACATACAGAAACTGGAATGAACAGAAACTACTAGACTAAAGGGTGGGGTATAGGTGTAAATAGGCACAGCCAAATGTTTCTGCATCACAGTTTCCCTGTTTCTTCATCCAGCCTGGTACTCCACTGGTCTCTTGAGCCACGAATTGCTGCTACCTGTCCTCTAGGTGTTTTTGCTGAAAAAAACTTTGCTGAAATGGACAAGGAAACATCTTCCCACTATAAGTACAAAATTGGTAAAATTTAAAAATGATCTGTGGATTTGATCACAATATGGAAACTATTTTGTTTCCTGATTTGGGTTTGTGTGGTTACCTAGGGGAGTGTTCCAGCTTTAAGGAAACACACACTGGTGTATTTCGTGTTAAGGGGTAATAGCAAAGCTATAACTACTGAGAATTTGAGAAGATCAGGAATTCTTTACATTGTTGTCAAGATTTTATATATAAAATCTATACATTCAATAATTATTACAACATATTTTTAATTACCATGTCAATACCATGCCATTAAGGGAGAACAAGATTAAATTCCATTGTAGAGAATAAACTCTAAATCCATGTCAGTCAAAGTTGTGATGCTAAGTTTGAATTCAATTAAGGAGATAGTGAATATTATATGAATGTCCACTATGTATTAGTGTTATGAATGATTCTGTGATGCTGTGGAAACAGTACTATGCTTGGATTCAATTTTTGCACTTGAGGTTCTTCACCTGGGAACTCTGAAGATTGATTGTCATTTAGACAAGGCTGAATGCTACAGAGAAAGGCACTTACTTGTTTTCTCTGTTTAAAACACTGAGTAAAGACTTTCCTGCATAGATGACATTCCTAAGGTTTCTCTCCAGTGTGAGTTCTCTCATGTTTTCTAAAGTTAGCATAATGGGTGAAAACTTTCTGACATAAATGACATTCATAAGGTTTCTCTCCAGTGTGAGTTCTCTCATGTTTTCTCAGGGTAGAACTTGCGTGAAGGTTTCTCTGCACTGTGAGTTCTCTCATGTTTTCTCAGGGTAGAACTTTGCAGGAAGGCTTTCCCACGTAGACGCAGTCATATGTTTTCTCTCCTGTGTGAGTTCTTTCATGTTCTCTCAGGTGAGCACATCGATTAGAGACCTTACATCACAGAAAACATTCATAGGGTTTCTCTCCAGTGTGAGTGTTCTCATGTTGTCTTGGGCTAGAATAATAGGTGAAGACTTTACCACAGAGATAACATTTATAAGGTTTCTCTCCAATGTGAATTCTCTCATGTTCTCTGAGATAAGAATTTTGAGTGAAGGCTTTCCCACGTAGATGTCACCCATATGGTTTCTCTCCTATGTGCGTCCTTTCATGTTGTCTCAGGTGAACCCATCGGCTGAAGGCCTTACCACACGGAAGAGATTCATATAGATCCTCTCCAGTGTGAGTGTTCTTATGTTGTCTAAGGATGGAGTAATGAATGAAGGCTTTACCACATAGATGACATTCGTATGTTTTCATTCCAGTGTGAGTTCCACTGTAATGTGTATGGCCAGAGTTTTGAGCGAAGGATATCTCAGTTAGATGACATTCATATGACTTACTTCTAGTGTGAAAATGCTTTTGTTGATAAAAAGATGATTGGTCATTGAGGGCTTTCCCAAATATATTGCTGAAGTAGGGTTTCCTTCCCTTGTGAGTTAATACATGTTGAGTCACTCTGGAACTGTAAGTACAATCTTCTGGTAATTCACTACATATAAGGCCATTCTTTTGAGTATGAGAATTCTGCTTTGATGAAATAATGATAGATATGTCTTTCCTGCAGATATCACGCATGGATAGCATTTCTTCTTTTGTTTATTTTTTTAAAGTGAACTTTTAAAGGCTATATAACATGCATACATAAAAGGGCACAAATCATAAATGTACAGCTTGATGATCTCTTCATAAATTAAAAACATCCATGGAACCAGCACTCCCATCAAGAAATTATTAACCCCCATGTCATGGCATCTAAAATAGCTTCCCGTTGAGAGGAAATAAAGATAATGTACTCTGCTGCTGCACTCTTTTTTTTTATCCAACATAACAATATACAAACACAAACATTCTTATCACATGATCATTCTATTCTTTTTTTTTTGAAGGGTAGAAATTTTTTTTATTAATTTTTAAATTAAAAAAATATGACAAGAAAGAAACACAAACATTCTTAACATATGATCATTCCATTCTACATATATAATCAGTAATTCATAATATCATCATATAGTTGCATATTCATCATCATGATCATTTATTACAACATTTGCATCAACTCAGAAAAAGAAATAAAAAGACAACAGAAAAAGAAATAAAATGAAAGCAGAAAAAAAATTATACATACCATATCCCTTACCCCTCCCTTTCATTGATCATTAGCATTTCAAACTAAATTTATTTTAACATTTGTTCCCCCTATTGTTTATTTTTATTCCATATGTTCTACTAATCTGTTAACAGGGTAGATAAAAGGAGCATCAGACACAAGGTTTTCACAATCACACAGTCACATTGTGAAAGCTATATCATTATACAATCATCTTCAGGAAACACAGCTTCTGGAACACAGCTCTGCATTTTCAGGCAGTTCCCTCCAGCCTCTGCATTACGTCTAGAATAACAAGGTGATATCACTTAATGTGTAAGAATAACCTCCAGGATAACCTCTGCACTCTGTTTGGAATCTCTCAGCCATTGCCACTTTGTCTCATTTCACTCTTCCCCCTTTTGGTCGAGATGGTTTTCTCAATCCCTTGATGCTGAGTTTCAGCTCATTATAGGGTTTTTCTCAATCCCTTCATGATGAGTCTCAGTTCATTCTAGGATTTCTGTCCCACGTTACCAGAAAGGTCCACACCCCTGGGAGTCATGTCCCATGTAGCCAGGAGGAGGGTGGTGAGTTTGCTTGTTGTGTTGGCTGGAGAGAGAGGCCACATCTGAATAACAAAAGAGGTTCTCTTGGGGGTGACTCTTATGCCTAATTTTAAGTAAACTTGACCTATCCTTTGTGGATTAAATTTCATATGAACAAACCCCAAGACAGAGGGCTCAGCCTATAGCTTTGATTGTCCACACTACTTGTGAGAATATCGAGAGTTCAACTTGGGGAGATTGAATTTTCCCGTGTTCTCACTATTCCCTGAAGGGAGCTTTACAAATACTTTTTATTCACTGATCAAATCAGTCTGGGATTTATCGGGGCATCACTCTCGACAAACCAACAAAATCTCATGTCCTACTCAAGGTTCCATGTACTTATGGTGTTCATCTGGACAAACCAACAAAATCTCATGTCCTACTCAAGGTTCCATGTACTTATGGTGTTCAATTAAGCTATCTACATAAGTTATATTGGGAAATGCAGTAGTCAAAATATAAAGTTTGTACCAAATAAACACTTTTTGCTTTAGTCACAAACATGAGTTGAAATTTTAAAATATTAATTACCATCTATTTTCAGCACCCTGCAGTAATAATATTCCTTTGTTCTTCTCATGCAAAAATGTTTCTAACATTTGTACATTTAGTCATTATCATTATATACTTTAGGCATTCCTAAATTATACCATCTCAATCTTTATCATCTATCTTTCTTTCTGATTTCATTTATGCCCCCAGCCCTCCTCCCTCTATCATTCTCACATGCAGTTTCATTCAGTGTTTTAACATAATTGTATTACAGTTAGGTAGTATTGTGCTGTCTGTTTCTGAGTTTTTATGTTCAGTCCGGTTGCACAATCTGTATCCCTTCAGCTCCAATTACTGAATATCTTACCCTATTTCTATCTCCTGATGGTCTCTGTTACCAATGAAGTATTCCAAGTTTATTCACTAATGTCAGTTCATATCAGTGAGACCGTACAGTATATGTCCTTTTGTTTCGGGCTAATCTCACTCAGCATAATGTCCTTAAGGTCCATCCATGTTGTTACATACTTCATAACTTTATTCTGTCTTACAGCTGCATAATATTCCATCGTATGTATATACCACAGTTTGTTTAGCCACTCATCTGTTGATGAATATTTTGGTTGTTTCCATCTCTTTGCAATTGTAAATAATGCTGCTACAAACATTGGTGTGCAGATGTCTGTTTGTGTCCTTGCCCTCATGTCCTCTGAGTAGATACCTAGCAATGGTATTTCCGGGTCATATGGCAATTCTATATTTAGCTTTTTGAGGAACTGCCAAACTGCCTTCCACAGCAGTTGTACCATTTGACATTCCCACCACAGTGGATAAGTGTGCTTCTTTCTCCACATCCTCTCCAGCACTTGTCATTTTCTGTTTTATTGATAATGGCCTTTCTGGTGGGTGTGAGATGATATTTCATTGTGGTTTTGATTTGCATTTCTCTAGTGGCCAGGGAAGTTGAGCATCTCTTCATGTGCCTTTTGGCCATTTTGTATTTCCTCTTCTGAGAAGTGTCTGTTCAAGTCTTTTGCCCATTTTGTAATTGGGTTGTCTGTCTTTTTGTTGTTGAATTGAACAACCTCTTTATAAATTCTGGATACTAGACCTTTATCAGATATATCATTTCCAAATATTGTCTCTCATTGTGTAGGCTGTGTTTTTACTTTCTTGATGAAGTTCTCTGTTGTGCAAAAGTGTTTAATTTTGAGGAGTTCCCATTTCTTTCTTTCTTTCTTCAGTGCTCTTGCTTTGGATGTAAGGTCTATAAAACTGCCTCCAAGTATAAGATTTATAGGCTATTTCCCTACATTTTCTTTTAACAGTTTTATGGTCTTAGATCTAATGTTTAGGTCTTTGATCCATTTTGAGTTAACTTTTGTATAGGGTGTGAGATATGGGTCCTCTTTCATTCTTTTGCATATGGATATCCAGTTCTCTAGGCACCATTTATTGAAGAGACTGTTCTGTCCCAGGTGAGTTGGCTTGACTGCCTTATGAAAGATCAATTGTCCATAGATGAGATGGTCTATATCTGAACACTCTATTTGATTCCATTGGTCAATATATCTATCTTTATGCCAGTAACATGTTGTTTTGACCACTAGTAGCTTCATAATATGCCTTGAAGTCAGGTAGTGTGAGACCTCTGACTTCATTTTTTTTTCTCAGGATACTTTTAGCTATTCGGGGCACCCTGCCCTTCCAGATAAATTTGGTTATTGGTTTCTCTATTCCTGAAAAGTAAGTTGTTGGAATTTTAATTGGTATTGCATTGAATCTGTAAATCAATTCAGGTAGAATTGACATCTTAACTATATTTGGTCTTCCAATCCATGAACACGGTATGCCCTTCCATCTATTTAGGTCTTCTGTGATTTCTTTTAATAATTTCTTGTAGTTTTTTTGTATAGGTCTTTTGTCTCTTTAGTTAAATTTATTCCTAAATATTTTATTCTTTTGGTTGCAAGTGTAAATGGAATTCTTTTCTTGATTTCCCCTCAGATTGTTCATTACTAG